>BROG01000693.1:0-77500 GCA_030159075.1 Atrina japonica | reverse complement strand
TCTCCAATAGCAGAAAAGGTCACCATGGTGTTTCGTGATTTCCTCAGTTTTAACTCTCACAAAGTAACAATATCCTCCATTTGAAAAAGTAACTAATAATTCATGTTATTTATTTCATTGTTAGGTTATACTGATGGGATATACCAAGTTTCAATGTGCTATGACATTATTTGGTTAAAATAACACCATACAGGGGTTCAGAATCAGTGTCTTTACATGACTTACTATAGAAATATGTAATGTCCACTACTAGATCAGATGATTTTTTTTTTTATTTCCAGATAATCTATCATTCTACTGATACTAAATGAAACAAATATCAGAAAAAAAATGGAATTATATAGTACTTGTGCAAAAATGAGCAATTTAGATGATGCCGGATGACCAAATATCTGTAAAATGATAATGTAGCCCATTTCATGGACACTCCATCAGCAAATAATTAATTATTAAGATATGATTTTTGACTTGTAATTGTTTACAATAGTTTTCATAAGTATGTAGATGGTATTTTAAACAAAAATCTGGCAATTGAACATAATTTTGAAAAAATTATACTGATCATATATTCACCATACGAACTTATACACTGTGAGAAATAACAATGTCCACAACTGAATGGGATTATTACTTTTTTTATTTTCAGATAATTTATCACTTTTTTCCATGTATTACAATCCAGTGTTACTAAATGTAATAAAATATCAGATAAAACTGGGAATTGTGGGGTATTTGGGGAAAACTGAGCAACTTAGTTGATGCCGGATGACTGAAAAACATGTAGTCCATTTCAGAGATACTCCATCAGTAAATAATTAATTATTGAGATATAATTAATGACTAGTTCTTATTTTTTCTAGTTTTTATATGTATGTAAATGGTATTTAAAACAAAAAAGTGGCAATTGAACATAAATTTGAAAAAAAATATGTTGATCACCTATTTTCACTGTATGAAAATATGAAAATGTGATGACTTCATCACCTAAGGGAGCTCAAATTTTTTATTTATGGACATATTGACTTGAAACTTGACATAATTCATCAGAACTACATACCAAATTCAATGAAAACAATAAAAAATACCACAGGTGCTATTCTTTTTCAAAGCTTCTTGATTCCCTCTATTTCACAGCTACTCACATATTTTTGTGAGTGGGTGTGGAATAAAGGGAATCATGACATTTTGAAAAAACATGGCAATTGTGGTGATTTTTATTGATTTCATAAGATTCAGTGTGTCAGGTTGATCATCTTTGCCAAGTTTCAAGTTCATATGTCCATAAATAAAAAAAAAATTACTCTCCAATAGCAGAAAAGGTCACCATGGTATTTCATGATTTCCTCAGTTTTAACTCTCACAAAGTAACAATAAAGTAACTAATAATTCATGTTATTTATTTCATTGTTAGGTTATACTGATGGGATATACCAAGTTTCAATGTGCTATGACATTATTTGGTTAAAATAACACCATACAGGGGTTCAGAATCAGTGTCTTTACATGACTTACTATAGAAATATGTAATGTCCACTACTAGATCAGAGGAAATTTTTTTTTATTTCATTCAGCTAAAAATTCACAATAATGAATTGTTTTTTATTTTTTCGAATTATTATTATTATTTTTATTACTATTATTATTATTATTATTATTATTATTATCAAATTTGTATATCCAAAATAAATGTAGTTTAAAGCTTTTAATTTATTTTATTTTATTCTTTCTTTATTTATTTATTCATTTATTTATTTCAAATGTCAGTTTTTTGTTTAATATACCAGGTACATACATATGAAAACTATACATTTTAATGGATACTTCATCTGGAAGTAATTAATTCATCTATTTATTTATTTATTTATTTGATAGATGTTTATTTATTAATTGATCTATCTATATTTATTTTGTTTATTTACTTAATTATTTATTTATTTATTCATTTATTTGATTGTTTATTCATTTTTTTTTTTTATTTATTTATTTATTTATTTATTTATTTATTCCTGGCCATAAATCAATTGTAACACCAATTTCAAATTAATCTTAAGAAATAATCGAATTAGTTCTGATATAAATGAAATGGCTATATAGTTAAAGTTACATTGAAGAAAGATTGAAATTATGAAGATATTTACAATAAAAAGTTAAAATATATTTATTTATTTTTTGTTGTATATATACTTGTGCACACAAATATCAAGTAGAATAAGCGGCCATCGTGTTTCAGTCAAACGATAGGATGGTTTTGGGTTTTATTTTGTTTGTTTTTTTTTAGCAATATATGTCATGCAGTTGGCATTTTCACCTGTCATATTCTATTGTTTTAGCTAGGGCAATATACGGCCGTGTCAGTTTACCTAGACACTGAAGGTGTCCCCGCCCCTTTTTTTATCCGATTTAGCCAATCAATAGCGCGCTTACATGTTGTCCAATCATGCAGGTGGGGCAGATAATAGCGTTTTTATATATAACATGCATATTTTGGTTAAGGACAGACACCACCAAATATTTTCCCATAGGCCTCAATGCTAATTTACAAAACTTCAGGTCACTGTCACTCCCATGTTTATTAAATCTGGGTCAAATAAGTACCCTGTGCTGAAAGATCAATATTTTTTATAACAAAATATGCAATCAAAAGTATAGGTTGCCGTTGCATTTCTACTTCAAATTTTCACTTGTTTACAACTCGTAGTATTCCGCACCAAAGGAAAATATCTATTCTCATATGACCCCTCCCCTTTCAATTTTCATCCGTCAACCCTATAATTTCCAAAGTACTACCAATATTCATGTATCTTTTTTATCACCTTAATTTCACTTATTAATGGCAAAACTAACTTTTTCATTTAATGACCAGTCAGATCTCTGGGCTCATTTTACCCTCCGCACAACTTTGGGGTGTCCAAAATGTCTGCGCCCATGTTGTAAACAAAGCAGGTGTTTTTCCTTAACGGCACATACGGCTATCTATTAGTAAAACATTTTTAATATTACACTATCATTCAAAGTGTTGGTGGTACTCCAACCCTGCCTATAACCATTTGAAAAGCGATACGACCTCACGGTTAGCAGTTGGCTTGTCCAAATAGTAGAGGGTGGCGCAGGCAGGTCCGAAATATCAAACACAAACACGCCTAATCACAATCTCCATAGGGTTATATTTGTTTTAATCACTCTTCTATCCTATCTTATGTAGCTAGGAAGCGTATTTTATTGATTTCAGTATTAATTTCAATATCTCTAGGTTGCTTAACCAAGACATGTCACTAAGACTAAACCCCGGTCAGAACCTCCCTTCTAGCTGGTGACATGTCTCAGAGATTTATTATTTTATTATGCATTTTACCATTATCTATACATATTCATTTAATACGCTAATTTTACAAACAACAAAACGGAAATAAAAAAACAACAGTTTTTCAATACGATCACTCAAAGTGTTGGTGGTACTCCAACCCTGCCTATAACCATTTGAAAAGCGGTACGACCTAACGGTTAGCAGCTGGCTTGTCCAAATAGTGGTGGGTGGCGCAGGCAGGACCCCAAATTGGAAACATCTACAGAATAAATGCATAGACTAGACATCGCATTCATCGCAACTCATCACATTTGACACCTTTTCTCCGTAAATATATATAAATCAATTAGGCACTTTTCGGAATTCGAAGTCTGGTGAGTAGGGATTGTCCCAACCACTGGACGGCGGTTATCCAACAGTTTAGATAGGTTTATTATAACTTTGTATATAATTAGGTTGATGTTATTCACATAGCAATAGGGTCAATTATACAAAATATGGTTATAGGCTCGATTTCTATTTAGGTCAGATTAAGTCAAAGTTAGGCATTAGAATAAGATAACTAGTTATCATAGATGATGGGGATCCCACCATGGACTTTTCGGTCCAGGCAGCCCCCTTATGGTGATGTCTGGGCACACGGGAAACCCGGAAATCTAGTGATGTATTGGGTATTGTTTTTTATCTTATATTAAAAAAAAAATCAAGAGACGGAAAACTAATTCCTACTCAAACAACACCAGTCCCCCACATCCCCTTGGTCTGCTGTAATTAAAGTTTCTCCCCTTAGTCAATGTACATAACACCAGTACCACACCTAACCTGCACCACACACAAAACTCCTAATATGGCCCTACATCATCAAGCGGATTAGTACCGCTCCCTTAAGTAAGATTTAAGCTCCCAAAATACATCTCAAAATAATACAAAATACATTAACATCTAAATAAACGTATGTGTTATAGCACTTAACCGACCTTAATGTTGGCTAAATGCAAATCTTCTGCTTACCTCATATAGGTAATCAGATGTGCGAGCCTGGACAACTCCACGTTAAACACTTTGGCTATATCATTTGGCTAATGCATTTCTTCTATCTGTTTGGCAGTTTTCTATAAATAAATATCATATTTTGACTGTCCTTGAATCTTCTAAATTCAAAATTCTTTAAACCTTATCAGGTAAACTCTGTGGTGAGAGTGTGTAGAGGGAAGGCTCTCATGCTTTTGGAAAAATCCAAAACAACAGAACTGAATAGAAATGAAGTATCATTTCTAAACAGATATCTTTCTGCTGCCATTTGTCTAGGGACTGGACAACATGCAGGTGTAATAAAAAATTTGCTTGTTGCAGAATTTCGGAATGCCGTGTGCATCGAGGGTACAGGTGATTTTAAGATCGCGGTTACTACCCACAAGACCAGCGACCGATACATCGCACATGTCATGTTAGATGAGCAACTTATGACCATATTTAAGGACTACAATAAGTTTGTGAGGGCTGATATTATATATAAAACTAACTCCACAAGTGAGAATTTTCTTTTACAGAAATGTGGAGAAAAGTTTGAAAAAGTATCGGATGGCGTAATTAAGCTTCAAAAGGAGGCTAGACTAGAGCCGCAGTATACCGTCACAATGGCACGTAGAGCTCTAGAAACATATAATACTAAATAGGAGGTTTTCTTAAGGAACTCAGAAAAACATGGCGTACCTGCTAGCGCACTCTGAGAATGTCAGAGACAAGCGCTATCGAGGCGTTGATAGCCAGGGGCTCCTGGATGCATTAGTGCACTGCCAAAGATTATGCGAGGACCCCAACAAAACCCCAGGCTCCTAGGCTAGCAGTGTTATGCCAGATATCGCCCTCATCCCCTACAGCACCCACTTCGGTAGTGCCTCAACAAAATGATGACAATGACGTTATCCCCCAAACGTTGTCAGACGAAGATATTTTGAGACTAATCGAAAGCCATGAATGGCCAGATAGTTGTCCATCACGATTCGTCAAAGGGACGTTGTGTGTTTAGTGGACACATGTGGATTGAGTCAGGTACATTTGTGTGTGATTACCACAGACATCTGATTACCAAAAAGGAAGGAGAAGATATCTTAAAATCCTTTTCAGATGGCAATTATATGATGTTTTTTAAAGACAATTAAAAAATCATGTGCATAGATGCGGCAACTGTGCCATGTAGGTGCCACCCATCGTTGCCGACAACAATTGACCTGCTGGTTAACTATTCTGGAAAACGCAAGAACTTTGTTCGAACTTTGGGTGACCGTCCCCATATCCTACTGATGGCATCAGAAAGGATTCCGCCACAGATAGAATTGCTGTTCGATTACGGAGTGCGGAGAGGGAAAAAATTATTCCATTTCTCTTGGAGTAAATTCGTTGGAGAAATATATATTCAATGTCACTGTTTCCACGAACTTGACGTCTGAGGTAGTCTGTGGGGCAGTGGATATTCATTGAATTGTTGACAGAAACTTAGTAGTTTCGGGAATTCTGCCTTCCGCAAATCTCACAAAATCAGCTGAGGTACAGCGGGCACACGTACTTGCTCTGACAAGAGGCGAGGGACCTCATAGTAAAAGTGCGACACTCTATTTACCCAGTTACTGATTTTAAACTGGCTTTCCTTATTAATAATAATTCAATGTCGCTGTTTCCACGGACTTGGCGTCTGAGGTAGTCAGACTTTGATTTATAACTCCTGGAGCAGTGGATATTCATTGAATTTTTTATAGGAGCTATAGCAACGTAGTTTCTGGAATGTTTTTGCAGGTTTTCACTTTGGCTTTCCTTAAAATGATTTAATGTCACTGTTTCCACGGACTTAACAGCTGAGGTAGTCAGACCTTGATTTTTAACTCTGTGGGACAGTGGATATTCATTGAATTCTTGGCATAAACTCTTTCGCCGTAGTTTCCGCAGATGAACTTGCAAATTTTTCACAAAATCAGTATAGTTTCCAGTAGGCCTTGCACCTGCTCTAACAAGAGGCGAGTGACCTCATGGTTTAAAGCCCTATGCCTTAACCACCAGGCCACGGATGACTCGAGAACTCCTGTGGTGCAGTAATTGTAATTTTTTGGATGCTTCGATTTTTATGACCTTGTGGGACATTCATTGCATTGTTGAAACTTTTTTTGGTGTATTACTGGAATAATTTGATAGGGTTGGACTTTGACTTTTCTTTGAATGATTCAATAATACTGTTTCCACGGACTTGACGTCTGAGGTCGTCAGACCTTGTTTCATAACTCTGTTGGACAGTAGATGCGTTGAATTGTTTTCGGAAGGCTAAGATGTATTTTCAAGTATTTAGTAGCTGTACTAATATTTCAAGTTGTATAGTTTTAGATAGCATTCATTTGGAACCATTTACCTTTCTATCATTTCCATATATTTAGTATGAGTAGTAATGCTTTAAGTTCTATATGTAGTTGCATTTTCAAATGTGTTAAGCTAAAAATTGACAATGATTACCAAAATTAGATACTCCATCAGTAAATAATTAATTATTAAGATATAAGTTATGACTAGGTTTTGTTTTCTCTAGTTTTTATATGTATGTAAATGGTATTTAAAACAAAAAAGTGGCAATTGAACAATAAATGTGAAAAAATTATGTTGATCATCTATTTTCACTGTATGAACATATGAAAATGTGATGATTTCGTCAGCTGAGGGAGCCCAAATTTTTTATTTATGGACATGGCATGCTATGGCACAGTGTGATTTGAGGGTTCTGTGGCAAAGCCAAATAAGACGGCTGATAGAAGAAAAGGAGATGGACCACCACAAATGCTATGTTTTTTTCAAAATGTCAAAATCTCAAAAAAATTTGCGAATAGCTGTGAAATAGAGGGAACCAAGAAGCTTTTGAAAAAGAATAGCACCTGTGGTGTTTTTTATTGTTTTCATTGTATTTGGTATGTAGTTCTGAAGAATTATGCCAAGTTTTAAGTCAATATGTCCATTTCGTTCACCGTGTCTAGAGCCTCGTTAAAGTAGTGAAACATCATTGTGCCGTCATCATATATCAGGCAGGAATGTTGATTTTGACTCGGATGATCAATCTCACAGCCGTAGCATTGAGTTTTGGCTACTTCGTACATCTTGTTTAATATGGCTTCTGCGTACACCATGTGCCATTGACTATCAATGGATTGACTGTAGCTCTGCTCCATGTTGTAGTTGATGTTGACGAAAATAACTAGTGAAGTGGTCCACAAGCAAAAATTCATCTGGTCCGTTTCAAGTCTGAACTGCAGATTTAATAGCTGAGTGAATCACGCGACATTCTTATCCCATCTATAGTATGTATTTTAGTTGCTTGTAAACAAATGTCTCTCGATCATGTCAGGGGTAATACCGTAGATCTCCCAATAGATAGGATTTTGACGTAATGCACTTACATCTTTTGTAAAGGTTTCTAATACACATAAGCGTTCTGTCGTAAAAATCTCATCATCAAACATATGATACACAATCCCTGTAAAATGTGCGGGTGTTTTCATACCACGTACATAAGTATTTCAATAGTCTTATAGAGAACAGCAGATCATCCATACAGTTGCAATCATGATTTCTCTCTGTGTGCACTCTGATGGGATGTCAGCCTATGTCATACCTAACAAGTCACGTGATCCCTGAATCGTATCTCTGTACTCGTCCCCATTCCCCATGTTTTCTCTCTTTCTCTTATTTCTTTTCTTTCATTTCCTCTCTTTCACTCTCTCTCCACATGTTCACCTTTCTCTCATTTCTTTTCTCTCTCTCATTTCTTCTCTCTCTCCACATGTTCACCTTTCTCTTATTTCTTTTTTCTGTTTTCTCTTTCATACACCCCACCTTTCTTTCTACTTTATATCGTTTTTTAACTCATGAATAACGACAACAATTCTATTTACTCAACATTTTATTACCCCGCTCAAACTAGAATTAGTTCTTGGAGGATTAGGGCCGACCCTCTAAGACTACGTACAGTGATACCAAAAACACAATAATAATAAAAAAAGAAAAAAAAAGAGTTTATTACGTCTCACTACTACGGTTGATCTTGCCCATACAGCGCGGAGCAAAAGAACGTCAGCTTTTGTCCTAGATCGGTCGGTTCGGATTCCTTGACTTAATTAAACCCATACTTGTCGTGGCTGACAGGACTGATCCCTGGTTGATTTAGGTACAGGTATACGATATTGCTCTCAACCATCTCCAAACAAAACGATCGTTTAGTAAAGGATCAATGTTTCTTCTTCTTCTAGGTTGACGACTTAACGATTGAAATAAAACATGACTAGGGACACCTCGATGTCTTTGACGTAAATAATACACACAGTAATGTCCACAAACTTTGGTGCGAGGGTGTTGATACATCTGTTGATTATAAATCACTCGATCTGCATGGCGTTTCATAAATTGATAGATATCAGGATATATCCATGGAGGTAGGCCGTAAGAGTAAATATATTCAGCAGTCTGATGACCTATGAAATGAATGGCGACCCAATGTTCTCCTGGTTGATCGTGAGGATCTGTATTGACGATAAATGAATGTTTGCCATAAGGTAGATAGTCCGGTAAAACGTCTCTTTGGTATACTCCACCGAACGAGGGTCCTACATAAGGGTCTCGTGTTAAAATACTATTGAGTTGAATACTTTGCATGGTTTCAATAGTCTATAGCCACTTCACTCTGTTTGTTGATTTTTAATACGTTATCAAATTCTCCATAGAAAATGCAGTTCACACTTTCTTCTAAAGTTCGATGCGTAAATTTCCTGTTTTTATCCAGTGTAACTTGCTCTGATCATTGTCTTGATCAGCTGTCAAATCAAAACACCACAAGATAAACCCTCTTCTCTAGTTGTCAATGGTCACGGAAGGGGCCCAGTCTTCTCCTAATCGACCTAATCCTTGATATAAGCTCAAGTATGATCGCAAGTACAAGTTGTTTTCAAAGTCAGGTTCTAAAGGACGAGTGCAAAGACTTTCTCCATTGTTACTTACATCCACTTTAATGACATTAAAATGCTGGAAATAAAAAGGATTCTTTGTCGCATCCCCATTGAAAGCGGCATTGCTCACCATACCTACTACTATACGTTTTGGCATTGGACCTTGATACAAATGATCTGTAATCTTTGAACGTGTACCAGCAGGAATGGTAAACGTTTTCACTTCTACACGTCTCAAAGGAAATTTAGCAGTACTGGTATTCATCTGTTCCTTCATTTGATTCAGTAAGGTTTCACTTACGTTCCACTAGATACATTTGTAATATCTTCCACCATTTTGAGGAGAGATCAGACCATGAGTTGTTCTCATTAACGATTGAGTCAGTTTAGAAAAGAGAATCCAAGGTACCCCTTTATGAACGATGAGTGTCATAATTTGTCACTATCAATACAGTCCTTAGGAATGGATTCAAACGTGGGAACTTGAAGCCTTTATAGATCCAAAGATTTCCTTTCGAGGGAAGTTTCATACCAGGATTAGGCATGATGTACCCCATACAACCACTTAACATAACCATCCAGAACTGACTATTGTCATCTTTCAAAGCCAAATGAACGACGCAAGTTATGATGATAGTAAAGGCAAGAATTACTTGAACAAAGGATACAATTTCATTTCGAGGCATGTTTTCTCCACATCATTTCCAAGTACACGTAGTACTAGGCGTATGACTCACTCTATCGGGTTGTTGCTCGGTGGGCTCGTTGTTGACTCTGATAGACACTCGGCTTACCGAGTCTACTGGTCGATCAAGTTGGATTTGGGGATTCATGAATCAAAAGTATAAGGATATCCTTTCCAATGTACCTTCACTTCTTCTATACCTCGATTTTACCTACGCGCCTTTTTCTATGATCGAGAATCTCGTCGACTTCATAGACATCATCTGTTTTTACAACGGGTTGTAATTCAGATTCGTAAAACGTACCTTCCAATCGTTCTTGATGATCATCCTGGATGTAATACACATAAGGATAACGATCAGGTACTCGTTTTTCGACCGTGAACAGTTCCGTGGTCCAGTTAGGTATGTATCCCTTATCAAATGTACGTTTTACTTTACTGATACGTACGCGATCGCCTGCATGAAACTTGGGCAATGGATGGTTTTTAGAAGGGGTACCATATAAGGTCTTCCAGACTTCTAACACATTGGAAGGATTGACTTCTATGGGACTTCTACCGATACTACGATGATACGATTGATTATAAGCTTGAACAATCTTAGGTAGAACGTCAACATAACGACGTGAACGAGTATGAGTAAAATATCTCCACATGCGAGCTTTCAGTATCCTTTGAAATTGTTCTACAATACTAGCTTTTGTTTCTGTATGGTCGGTCGTAAAGAAATGAATATCATGAAACGTTTGACGAAATTCACAATTGAAAAACTCTTTTCCTTTATCGGATTGTATACGAATGGGACGTCGTCCTTTAGCTTGTTTTAATACTGCTTGAAACCCTCGTACCATTTCTTTGGCAGATTTATTTTTCAAAGGGATGACCCAAGTATATTTAGATAGAACATCAATGACACATAAGAGAAACGTATACCCATCATCGTGTGTCTTGATGTTGGATACATCCGCTAAATCTAATTGCAATGTTCATCCATATCGGTCACTCTCGTTTGGTTACGAGGAAACTTTCTCTTGATAGATTTATACGTGTCTTGTTCTTTCAACTATTGTTTGACCTCATTTACAGAAATGGGGTACTTTCGACGTTTCATTTCTCGATACAGAGGTTGTATACCTGCATACCTACCCCGATTAGAAGGATCATAATAGATGGATGCTAATTTGGCATTTTGCAAAGAATTTGAGTTTTGATCCATTCTGGAAGTTGAGAACTCTTCTGAGATTTTTTAATGGAAGACCAGGCTGCAGGAGTCAATCTTTGCCAATCCTTCGCAATTTTCTGACTAAGGGGTGTCTTTGCAGAATCTTTTATGTCAGTAGAAGGAAGAGTAGGCATAGCGTCATAGAACCCTGTGTCATCTTCATCATCATCCAGATGTTTAGGGGTACTCATAGCCTTTGGTTTAGGATAGGTTGATTCATCACTCTGATATAATTAGGGTTACGTATCCAATCACGAAGGACATTCCATTCCACTAATCCTTTTACAAAAAGTCCCGAGGGTTGATACCCTTTTCTAGGTTGTGTTCGTAAGGCATCAGTTACGAAATCGACCATATTTGTCCCAGATACGGTCTTCCCTTTGTATTGTATTTTACCGTCTTTTTCCCATGTTAGTATATCAAAATGTTTCTTGAGATGTTTAAATAACAAAGGAACTTTTGGTTTTAATGGAGCAGTGACACTGGATGTAATAGCTGCCATAAGATCTTGATCATCAGGAGACATTTCAGCTTTAACATCATCTTTGACTTCTTTGACTAGCTTCAGGAGTCAAATCATCATGATCTACAATCGCATCTAATTTATTACCTAAACGCACCGAAGATGCTACTTTAGGTTTACCACGAAGGTAAACGAGTAGACTTTGGAGTAGATGTAACACGTTTGTTCAGCTGAGATGATACATCTTTTGCAGTTAAAGGTTTTGGTAATAAGGGATGTTAATACACTAACAAGGACTGCTTGGGAGTATTAGTAGGAGTTTTTTAGAGTTTTTTTAGGTTCACCATTCAGTGCCATGTGGGACTGCTTTAGTCTTAGTAATAGGAGGTTGTTTCTGTTGTGTAATTTTGATATTAGGTGTACCAGGAAGACGTTTAGGTTGTCCAAAGATAGATGTTGCAGTAACAGAAATCTCTGCTACAGGACTGTTGGTTACAGCTGGAGACGGTATTTGTGTAGGAGAAGCCTGATTCAATGTATTAGCTTCACGAATCTGTTTAAGATTCAGTTTTAGAACCAATGGTGGTTTCTTCTTCTTGGGACTCTTCTTCTTCTTAGGGCTCTTCTTTTTAGGGCTCTTCTTTTTCTGCATAGGAGGAGGGGTTGTTTTTTTTTTTCTCTTTTTAGGTGCAGTGTTCTTCTTGAGACGACTAGCCCACTGTAATAGGGATCGAATGATTACCCCACCTAAGAACCCTTCTACTCCCCGTTTTAAGATAGCAGTTTTCTTAGCTTCTTCATCAGCTTTTGGGTCAGCAATGATGCATTTCTCTGTATTAACGTTGCTGTAGGTTTGGTCACTGGAACAGTACCAAACAGAAGATTTTAGCCCCCATACCAAACCATTTCAATAAAGCGTCTTTACCTAATTCTAACAGTTCTTGACGTCTGACGGGATCTTTCTCCAATTGCATTTTTTTTAAAGTAGTCACCAGTTTATTGGTGGCTTTAGGTAAAGGATTCATGATTCTACGTTAACAGGAATACGAGAAATGACGGCCTAGAGAAAATTGTCTACTTATAAGGTGTATAAAAATTTCAGATACCAAAGTATAAATCGATAGAATGTTCAGGACATAGATACAAATCCGTTAAAAATGGACAAACACGGACCTCTGGAAACCAAGAGGTGGGATCAGGTGCCATGCAGGAGTAAGCATCCCCTGTCGACCGGTCACACCCGCCGAGAGTCCACAGTCAAGTCCATTGAAACACGTGAGGAGTGTATCCTCGTCACAATTGGTACAGACGTCTCAACAACCGCCAACGAAAAGACTTAGTGAAACAGAGTAGTCGCAAACAACACTATTATACCGACCATAAAATTTGCGGAACGTTGACATTAAACGCGGTTTTCGATATCCTTGTGTCAATAATTTGTCAGTATAAGAAATCTTCATATGTTGTGCACGCCCTAGCATATCGGATCATTTATGAAATATAAACTCCATATGCGGGTGACTGAGGGATATTTCTACTTAAATGTGGAAAATTTACGATGGGAAAGCCGAAATCGTCGCGTTTATCGTATAGCTTAGTTGCTAATTTCCCGTTTCCCGTTTATTTTAAGTAAAATGTCTAAGTATGAAGCGTGTGTGCCTGATTCTGTTGTATCTTTAATTTCTAGTTCCCTGGGATATATCGCATTGACATATGTATGAAAATTGTCATTATTAATTGACAAAACGTCGTCGATATATCTAAATGTCAAATTAAAGGACACCGCTAACGTTTTCTTCTTTTGATTCAGCAGTGTCTAAATGACGTCTGCCTCGTATGAATAAAGGAACAGGTCGGCCAATAAAGGAGCACAATTGGTTCCCATAGGAATGCCGACAGTTTGTTGAAAGACAACGTCTCCGAACATTACAAATATATTGTCTATTAGAAATTCCAGCATGTTTTTTTATATCAACTTCAGTATATTTATGTATAGAATCAGAGTGGTGTTTGACGAAATAAGTATCCTGATAGCCAATCACTAGATATTTAAATTTTCGGGTACCATCTTTAGTGAAAAAGCAGTTGTCAATGATGCTAAAAAGTCTTTCTTTTAATTTTTTATGTAGAATAGTAGTGTAAAGAGTAGACAAGTCATAAGTTTTGATACTGTGAATTCGAGAAAAATTGTGTGCCTTCGAATTTTCTAAAAGCTGTTTAGAATTTTTAAGTATCCACATCTGATTTACACCGCTTCTGGAATAAGCAACTGTACAGTATTGTTGAAATTTTCTCCTTAACGGCTGTCAATATCTTGGTAAGGAGTAAAGATAAAGGTTTGGTAGAACATTTGCTGGATCCTTCTATGTATCTTTGCTTATATGGGTTTTATGAAGTTTAGGTATCCAGTATAAATGTGGTAGCTCGAAATCGGTATCCGTTGTAGGTATATCAAATGAGCGTTATACGGACACGTGATTTGTATATAACACTATCCCTCCCGTATACCAAGGATGACACAGATCTGATCTTAATCTTAGATTATCAGGGGTAGACGATATGAGATCAGTCAAGAGATAACCATGAGGACGATCTTTACCATCGTGATAAGCATGGTTTAATCCTAGAAGGTCTAATTGACGTGATAAGCTGGGCACTTGAGATTTATCTCTAGGATTCTTAAACAGGACATGATAATGAGCATTCAGACTTACGGTACGAAATTGTTTAGCACGATCAAACAAGTTTTAAGTGATGTAGATCACACTTGTATTTCGATGATGTGCTTTACGTGTAAGCCATTCTACGATAGAATCGAGAGCTTTTCTACCCATCATATCATCAAAGACAAGTAGGTGACGACGAGTTGGATCAGAAACGAACACTTCGTCATCCTCAGGTATATTTTGAACAAAGTGAACATGATGTTCCCGTTGTAAGATTTCATAAGCAGGTTGCCATTTACAATAACACCATACAGTTTTGTCGGGAAGGGAATAAATCCATTGATCCTTCCATTCTATTAACTGTTTTACAAATTCAGTTTTCCCTGATTTGGTAGGTCCCGCCACAACCATGGTAAATTCATGCTTAAATTCTATCGTATCGGGAGATATGGAGTGATAGTAAGCCATTTTAATACTAGTAATGAAACTGAGAGATGTAGTATTATATACATGGTCACTTGAGTAGTGTATGTATTATATACATGGTCACTTGAGTAATGTATGTATAAATCATCTAAGGTATAAGACAAAAACGTTCCGAATAGTAGTAGAAGGAGTCACGAAACAACTCATACTCCGAATAGACCTCTGGCGTCATTGATTGCGTGCGCGTTCGTAGTCTCTATATAAACCAGACATTTGGTTTTACTCGGTATCAGTTCATCATCATGGACAGAATTGGAGAGAAAAGTAGCAGTGGTAAGGACTACTCCCCGTCGGTCAGCATTTTTAGCCCGTCCGCCGCCACCACCACCTTACAGATCTGGGGTACCACCCTTAAACCTCTTCCACCCAGAGCGCCGCCGTTGCCTGAGCTGCAGTATACCATGGCTCAGGCAGATCTGAGGTTACTGAGACTGCGGGAGGCAGAGATAAGACGGCTGATCGAGGAGAAAGAAGTGCAAGTCAGTCGACTGCAGCGACTGTTGGATGGGGAATAGGTTTTTTTAACCCATAAAACAAACGGCCCTTTTCAGGGCCACCCAACTTACACGAAAAGAAACATTAACTGAAAGTGTGCAGTTTTTGTATGAGTTGTGTTATACCTTAGTGGTAAGTCTAACATATAGTAAGTAAATGTGAGCATTCACTAGTTCTTTTTATTTGATTGATCAAATTTTATTAGATAGAAATTCAAACGAGTCAATTCTAAAAATAGTAACGTTAAAAACTTGCGAATAAGTTCAGTTAGACCTCTGAGATTTCATTTGGCATCCGAAGCTCGAAGAGTCAACATCGTCAGAAACAACTCTCTGGGGGGTTAATTTTTTATTTTATATACAGTAGTACAAGAAACAATATAAAATAATACAGATACTGTTTTCACTGTCTGAACTTTGATACTTGTTGAAATGATGTAAGTGAACAACTTCACACTTTACAACTTTGTCACTTGTGTCACTTTGTCACTTGTCACTTGTGTCACTTTGTCACTTGTGTCACTTTGAGACTTCATAACTTAGAACGTTGCACACGTTGCAAACTTTGAAGCATGAGAACGACACAAACACACGCACACTTGATCACTTTTGCAAACGTTACACACTTTTATGTTCTATGGTTCTCTCTCCTACCGTGAGATTAGTCAGTTCCTGAAAAACTAGATACCCCATGATTCCATAGCCAAGATGGCTAACCTTCCTATACTTCCTGTTTCACTACCCACCCTCCCTCTCTGGTTTAGTGCATACAGTCCATATAGAGTCATCTTCTCTCTTTGTTCCACAATCTATACAGAGTGATGTTTCATGAGTCTATACACAGTGATCTCCTCTTTGTTCCACCTATACAGTCTATAAAGAGTGATCTCCCTTTAGTCCTACTCATACAAGCTATACAGAGTGATCTCCCTTTTGTCCCATTCCTACAGGCTATACAGAGTGAACTCCCTTTGTACATACTCGTCACTCTAGAAGTCTTAGTACAATATGTTTAAGCTTGACTCACGGTTACGAGCTCGGCCTACCGTTTCTCGCGCTTGCGCACTTGATACAGGACTGTCATCGGCTGTGGCGACACATAATGCTGGTTTCACAAACCTGGAAAAACCCAAAGTTTCGGTTCTAAAATAGATTCACTCTCAGCTCAAATCTGGAAAAACCCTACTTTTCTCTCTAGCCGTTGAGTGCTCGTGAACTCACCTGACCTCTCGTGACCTCTCGTGACTCCGACCTCTTGTAACGAAGGCTCTAATTGGCTCGTTATCCAAGATGGCCGCCCACACAACCTTCCACTTCCGGTCATAGACACGCCTCCAAGCTCAACGATTGGCTCTTTCTCCTTATTGCCATGACAACATGACCTCACTTCCGGTATGACGTACTTCCGATATGACCTCACTTCCCGTATGATGCACTTCCTGTTATGACGTCACAGGCAGCTCTATAGCGGGCCATTTGAATTGACCAATCAGAAGCCAGCATTATGATGACGTCATCAAAAACCGTAAAAAGCGCCCCCTGGCGGCAAAATTCAAATGGCCCGCTATGGAGCTGCCTATAACTACTAATCTGGAAATTGTCGGAACAATGATTATTTCAACCGAGCGTCAAATCCACATTTATTAAGATATCTATAAATTCTAGGTTTAGTTAGATTTTGATTGTATAAAATATAAAAATCAGATGTTAAAGATTAAGAATTGTTTTGGCACAAACGCAAATTTCAGTTTTCATAAATACTGGGGGGTAGGGTACATAAATCATCAAGATTTATAGAATTGCTGTATATATATATATTTTGCTATAAATCGGGAGATGAATGAACTATCTAAGATATTAATCAATGACTCTTCTTATTTAAGCAAATGTGAAGTCGTGGGGTCAATTTCACCGCGGTGAAAAAAAGCAAATCTGTAAATTTTCGGATTAATGATTATTTCAACCGAGCGTCAAATCCACATTTATTAAGATATTTACAACTTCTATACATGATTCGAAAGCTAGAAATCAGATGTTAAAGATTAAGAAATGGCACAAACGCGATATCAGTTTTTATAAATACTTGGGTGTAGGGTACAGAAATCGCCAACAATTTAATAATGTGGTTATGATTTTTTTTGTGAGACTTAGAAACTTTTTATTATTTGCAATTTGCATGCATTAAAAATCGGGTTCAATATCCGCACGGAACAAATCCCCTATTTGAATTGGCGAGAAATGCGTATTGCGTCATTACTACTTTTCACAATGGAAACACCATCGGCTGTATTTTTTTTCTTCTCCGAAGGAGATTTTCAGGTGGCCCAGGAATTTGCTTTTCAGCAAGGACTGGATTATACTGATCAGCAATTCGTGGGCTATACTTGTATTACAACATGGGGTAATGGATGGATTCTCTTGAGGTTTTATTTAGAAACCCAAGGGATCGCCCACACCTTATTCAGACCCATGTGAAGTGGTTTTTTTTTTCTTCATTTTTCTTTTCATGTAAATATGTTTCTTTTGTTGTTTTAATATTTGATTAGGCCTTTGATTATCCTGGTGATTCCGAAGTGATTAAACCCTGTCACTAATTGACAGGGAACAATAATATAAAAAAAAGATCCCAATACTCGCATTACAGTACCTAAAACACATACACCATTCATCATAAATACATCAATACACTAACCAGTTTTTAGGAATTTATTTGCATCAATATAGACGTTTCATATCTTGCGAACGTTGCACTGATAATTTCCGCATCCAACAGCTGAAAATTAAATCCTTTATCATGGAAAATGTACATTTTATGAGCATTTACTTGCGACAAAGAATCTGAAACTGCGAAGCCTCGCGAAAATTCCAGCATTAATTTGGCTATAGATATTGTTGTAACAGTCGATTTTTTGGGGGTGATCCTAGTATCATTATCGGGTATTTTATATAGTGGTAGGGGTCAGAAAACCAGTTTTGAGGAACTTGTAATAGTATAGCCGTTTCTTTTCTTGGAAACGTTGCACTGATAATTTCCGCATCCAACGATTTAAAATTAAATCCTTTATCATGGAAAATCTTCATTTTATGAGCATTTCTATGCGACAAGGAATCCGAAACTGCGAAACCTCTCGATAATTCCAGCATTAATTTGGCTATAAATATTGTTCTAACAGTCGATTTTTTTAATTTTAGGTACGTATCGATAGATATTTCGAATGCAAATCTGATAATATAAAGAAAAAGACTGTATTCAGGTTATTTTGGATTTTTATTGGGGATCCTAGTATCACTACTACTATTTTGAGTAGAGGTAGAGGGGCCAGAAAACCAGTTTGGGGGAATTTATTTGCATCAATATAGGCGTTTCATATCTTGCAAACCATGCACTGATAATTTCCGCATCTAACGATTGAAAATTAAATCCTTTATCATAGAAATTCTGCATTTTGTGAGCATTTATATGCGACAAAGAATCTGAAACGCATTAATTTGGCTATAGATATTGTTCTAACAGTCGAATTTTTTAATGTTATGTACGAATCGATAGATATTTCGAATGCGAATCCGATAATATGTAGAAAAAGACAATATTCAGGCTATTTTGGATTTTTTTTTTTGGAGATCCGAGTATCATTTTCGGGTATTTTGAGTAGGGGTAGGGGGCAGAAAACCAGTTTTGATGAATTTATTTGCATCAATATAGGCGTTTCTTATATTGCAAACGTTGCACTGATAATTCCCGCATCCAACGATCTAAAATTAAATCCTTTATCATGGAAAATGTACATTTTATGAGCATTTATTTGCGACAAAGAATCTGAATTTATGAGCATTGCAGAATTCCTGGCCGTAAGCCTGCCGGAATCATAAGTGGCCGGTAAGGGGTAGGGCTAGATTATTTGCGTGGAATGAGCGTATTTATGCTCGGAATACAATTTATTATATTTTATTGACTAGGGGATTGGTACAGCAAACATTTGTGCATAAATGGTCTCGATCGGAGCATAAATAAGAAAAGGGGATCAATTTGAAGCGTGCATAAAATCCAATTCTGTGATTTCGTCAAGGAATTTGACCTTTAACCGCTTGTCAGATCGTCATTTCTTGGTCTATTGCAAGGTTTTTTAATGACTTGAAATGTTTTGAAGCGTACATATTAAATTTGTATCTTACCTACATCCAACATATAAGATAGACGTTTCGGGCCAGTAGCCTACCGCGAAGTGGGACAAGTCGGTCGTCTACCGCGAAGATGTTTCGGGCCGGTAGCCTGCCGAAGATGTTTCTTGTCGGTAGCCTACCGCGATGTGGGACTCTGTCGTTTTTCGGAAGACGAGGATGCGGCCGATAGCCTGCCGAAGATGTTGCCGGCCGAAGAGAGGGACTCGTCGTTTTTCGGATGACGATTGGTCGGTAGCCCAGCGAGAAGTGAGACTCTTGTCAGAAGACGAGGATGCGGCCGGTAGCCTCCCGGGAAGTGGCGGGGGAGGGGAGGGTCCGGACAAGGCCGGTAGCCTACCGAAAATCACCTTTCCCCGGTAGTGCACACAAGTCTGTCGGTAGCCTACCGGAATTTTCCCGCCAAAACCTGACTGCAAGAAATTGTGCGTGTGGAGGGGTATACCAGTTACAGGACAATTGTCTTGTGATTTGTGGAAGTATCAAGAAAACGTGTTGTCTTGCAATCATACAAATTGGTAGTAAGTTTCTCTGTGCTGAGGTGAGCGCCTATCATGCCTTATACTTTTGTGTGTTCCTGTTTGAGGGAAGATACAGCTCACAAGCCCGTCTTCGCCGCACCGACGAGAGCAGATCAAAGTGTGAAATAAACCAATCAATGGATGAAAGAAAGAAGAAAAAAAAGAGCCAAAGAAACAAGCAAAGTCAATAATTCCTGTTTTATATGTACTGTTTACTTGTCTTTGCACCTGGCGTGGTTCTTTTTCCTTGTTCCGTTTTGCCTATTCATACGTTGATCTTCATTCGTATTCCATTATTTAGACGTAGTGTTTGTTGTTAACTAAAGTTGATTACTCAGGAAATGCCTATGCTAAGATCGGTATTCAGATGTTATCTGAAGTACATTGACACGTATTCGCTGTGAAAATTTGAAGCTATTTTAATGCAAAAACGAAAGGACAAAATCCAGACTTTTGTAACATGATCGGTATCGGGAAATGATCGGTTTTTAGAGGGATTTAGAGGGTTTTCGGAAGTTGCACTGCAGTTCTCAACCGCTATCAATAAATAAATGAAAAAAATTAATAAATAAGCGAAGAAAAAAGAACCACATAAAAATAACAGCTCAAAAGAACGAAGAGAAAATTGCATTTGGTCACTTCAGCATTGTGTGGTGTAACTGTTGGAGAAAAACAAACAGCTCACACACACACACGCGCGAACACATTGACACACACAGAGACACACGTCCGCACCACACATCAGATAAATGAATGGACAAAGATATAGAGAGAGAAATAATAAAAATCATATCAGATAAAATTTCAAAATAATGAAGAGAAACTTGTGTATACATACGTGTATAGGTGTGCACAAGTTTATACATAACTTCCATTGTCTACCCGGTAGCCTACCGAGATCCGCCGGTAGCCTACCGAAATTGTTCTATAGCCGATTGAAATCCGTCGGTAGCCTGCCGAACGATAACTTCGTCGTTTTGAGCACCGCCTATGGCCTCACCGAGGACGGGACTTGAGGTGTGGATGTCTCTGACGAGGCCGGTAGCCTACTGAAACTCCTCTCCCATAGCCATTCAAAATCCGTCGGTAGCCTACCGAAATCCGCCGGTGGCCTACCTAATCCGTCGGTAGCCTACCGGCCTCTCCCTCCGCCGGTAGCCTGGCCGTGCGGGAACTTCGTCGTTTTGAGCACCGCCTATGGCCTCACCGAGGACGGGACTTGAGGTGGGGATGTCTCGGACGAGGCCGGTAGCCTACCGAAACTCTTCTCGCCATTCGAACGAGGCCGGTATGTAATATACACCTACCGAAACTCTATCAAATTTCAAGTCGATCCCATCAGCTATTCGAAAGTCCTGTCGGTAGGCCATACAGAAAATCATTACAATCTAAACTAGCATTCATATCAAATGGCCCCCTGTTCATGGATTAAGTCGATGGCCCCCTTCAGTAGAGAAACAATCTTTTAGGCCATGACAGAAAGTGTTAATAAACTTCCTTTGGTAATAATCTAAGATGGCCCCCTGTAGGCCATGACAGAAACATGGATTAGAGAAACAATGTCTTATTTTCTGATTCACATAACTTGGAGGGGAGGAGTAACATTTTGATTGTCATACAGATGATTCTAATCACTTTTCCATTATGACAAGCTAAACAGGAAAAATGTTTTATTCCTCACTGGATACTCACTTATGTTACGGTGACAAGTAGGAATGATTACTCTTGCCTAATTATTACCTAAATTTTAAACTCGTCTGTGTCAAGAAAGAGTTCACCAGACTGCTAGGTTATGTGGATTTTACTATACCTATTTAAAAACAATATCATCAACACATTCACAAAGAATTTGTGTGTACGAGAATCAACTGTTGAAACCTGTTAACCATCTTATTTTAAAATACATCTGACTTCCATAAGTCCACAGTTGCGGTCTTGGAGTTTTGCATCTTCTGTAACTGTTTGAAATAATTTTCAAGATCACACATTTTTCTGAACTACAATTTGTGAAATTAAATTGGGATCATTGATTAGAATTACATGCTATTCAATAAACTGACCCCATTGCCCTAACTCTGTGTCATATAACACGACAAGTTTGTTTCACTTTTAGACAATTTTATTGCACAACTTGTTAAAATTCTGTCACAATCTATAATTGCCATACATTTACATCCTTTCGTTAACCCATCACACTGTATGTCGTATCTGGATGCACACAGGCAGAAATTAGGAAAATAAACATTTAAATTATACAAACACAACTTTTCTCTCATTCTCTTTCTCCCTCCCTTCCTCTCTCTTTCTATACTCAAGAAACAGTTTCTCATATTCATGCATTCCCATCTCTGTATCCAGTGTCATTGATATTAACAAATAATTTCATTCATTTTCATCATCATAATCAATAGTCATCACCATTTGCAACATCAATCATTTACATATGAAAGAAAAAGGATAAAACAACCTTAAATTCAATATAATAAATTATCATGACTTGTAAAAAGATGACAAGAAGAGTACATAAATAGGTTGAGATCGGAATTTATGGTTTATTTCATAAAAATGAGTTTAATACAAAAAGGTCAGCACTATCCCTTACAAATAACTTATCTGTAAAACAAATACCTCTACGAACAATTCAAATTATCGTCATGTACTGTTGGAAAGTTTCCAAAACAAAAGTTAATAGTATAATGCACATTGCAGATGTGACATGGTCTTGGCAATTTTTATCATGGTGGTCTCAAAATTCAAAACTTGAGGCCCTTTAAAAACATTGTATATAATGGTCCCTTATATTGAGTAATGAAAAATTATCATTGGTTTACCTCCATAGATTAAATATAAAAAATTAGAAAATATATGGAAAAATCTTAAAACAAACTAAACAGTTAGGGAAATAATTTCTATGATTTGTAGGAAACTTTTCAATATATGTCATTTGATATGTCGGAATGCCCTCAAGATTTTTTTTTATTATTCGTCAACTGGATGTAGATACAGTACCATAAAGTCAAACCTACGCTATAGCCTTTTGCAAATTATCAAAACTTTCCTCAATTCATGCTGAAGTCAGTTTTCCCCCAAGACATCATATTCACATGGAATGCAAAGGGTATTTTAAAAAAAATCACCTGCTACATATTTTAAAGTGATATGAACTGTTACTATGATTTTATTATGAATTTAAAATTTTAAATGGTGTTTAATGCCATACTCAACATTTGTCAGTTATATGGTGGTGGCCAGTTTTTAAATGGTGGAGGAGACAGACCGGTTTCAATGTACGTGGGAGGAGACCAAGGGCCCTCCGAAAGTGAACTATCAAATTTTCTCACAAAAATCAGTTTCGGTTCCAGCGGAGCTCCAACTTGTGCTGACCAGGAGTGAGAGACTTCAAATTTCAAAACACGGTGCTGTAACCACTCGGCCACAAAGACCCCCAATTTTATTACATATATGACAAAGATTGTGTAAAATGTTTGTTATCCAACATGTTATTGAGAAAATGTTATTTCAGACAAGTAGTATTAGGCCATCTCAAAAGATATTGGTCCGAGACAACTAAATAGTTTTCCATATGTGACGAGTGTTAGTTTACCAGTATATCTTGTCTTTCGAACAAATGTTCACCAATAAATCATACATGTGTCTGTTTGGTGTTCTTTCCGCAATCAGAAAATAAACACACAACATAGGCTTGAACATCTTGTTGTTCTGTCACATGCATATTTCAACTCGAAAGAAGTTTCGCGGTGGTAAATAGAAATTGAAATCTGAATGCAGATACTTTTCAGGAAATTGGCTCTTAATATAGCAAATAACCATTGAAAACTGAACTGATGCAGCATTTCAATTCTTAAAAAAATTATTTTACTGTGCAAAAAAATATAAAATGTGTTCATAGATACAATATACAAGTACATCAATTAGACACCAGGTTACATTCAAAATGGCATCTATGCTTTCCGTACACTTTTTCAACCAACTAATTTCCCTTGTATTTAGTCTCTGCCCTATCACAGTACATGGTTCTGAGACCACTGATTTTGACACTGTGGCAAGGTAGGTAGAGTTTTGTTTCCAATTCCATATGGGTATGATTTCCATGTTTTCTTTGTACAGATTTTTATCCTCAACAACTACCATTGCATACGTGAAATTTCCATTGTATGTAGTTCAATTTTGATCAAAGAAAGAGGAAGGCCTTTGATGAACACCCCCCTACACACCCTGACTGCTAACAGTATTTCTACCTTTACTGGTAATTTACAACACAAACCACACAGTTAAATCCTACCTCTCACACACTGCTAACAGTCTTTCTATGTTTACCAGTAATTCATGCCACACACCACACAGTTAAATCCTACCTCCCACATACTGCTAACAGTCCTCCCACACACTGCTAACAGTCTTTCTATTTTTACCAGTAATTCATGCCACACACCAGTTAAATCCTACCTCCCACACACTGCTAACAGTCTTTCTATTTTTACCAGTAATTCATGCCACACACCAGTTAAATCCTACCTCCTACACACTGCTAACAGTCTTTCTATTTTTACCAGTAATTCATGCCACACACCAGTTAAATCCTACCTCCCACACACTGTCTTTCTATTTTATGCCATACACAATGCATTTAACACCTACCTCTCAAACACTACTAAGTCTTTTTATCTTTAAATTACTCCATATATTTATTCTATAATCTATTTCAAAATCCTAAACTATAGGCATAAACAATGTGGGTTTTGAACAACACAGTGCCTGGCCAGAAACAATCAATTAAAAACTTGAACTCCAATACTTTGAACTATTTTGCTTACATAAACTTAGTCACGTACAATCATACAGTGCCTTAATTAATTTCATTCTTTTTCGTCAAAATCACAATTACATTTAAGTACATGTTCAAACTGTCTTTATATAAACTACCTGTGATGAGAAACTCTACTGGTCAGTGACCAATTCTCGCCAACTATTTAACTGGCATGGAACGTGCATATTTTCACATATTTTGTTGTGTTTCCGGAACAAGACACTATTCTGATTGCCAAACGAAAAGGAAAAATAATTTATCTGAGAAACCAAAAAATATCGAGTAAAATGAAAACAATTTGGTGAGAATTGGTACCTGGAGAGAACTGGTCACTGACCAGTGCACTTTCGTAACTTTTGTAACAAACACAGTAGAAAACAGCAGAAGTATTACAACATATATTTATATATATATCTATCATGAGTGCATTCACCATGTTTGCTCTGCTAACTCACTAAAACAGCATGAAGGTCGATTTCTTCTTGGAGGTTGCAATGGTGGCCACTTGGATATATAGTAATAATAGTAAGAGACCACAGCCATCACGAATACACCACCAAACAGCGGTAGCTGTAATTAATCTCAACATGAAAGACATCAGTCATAGCATAATTTCATCAACGTTAGCGCATTCACCCCATAAAAATTAACTAATCCTTACAATCAATCATATGGGTTAGTCCAACTGTCTTTTGGGGTTGAAAAAAAGTTAATAATCAGTAAAAACTGCTTCTACTGAAATGAAATATGTTTACGAACATATCCTGTCCACTCTTTAGTTTTTTACACTCAAAATTTGCTGAAATCTCAAATAAAAAACCAACAACTCAAGATTCTGCAAATAAGAAACTGGCTTCAAAATGGCAAAAGAATACTTCCAACAGATTGTTCCATCAAAATCGGTCAAATTCCTGATGTATTTGATAACATCCTTAATTCTGTTCTGGTAAAACATAAACATATCTCTGAGGAAATTGATCACATTTACAAGATTGTCACTTTCATTGGGTCCCCATCAGCTTAATCTCTGAGAGACTCCAAAAGTCCTAGATAGGAATTCAGTCGATCCCTCACTTCAAAATGGTCATGGAGTTCTACCATTCTCAGATTTCCAGCATAGTATATGTCAATTATTTTCAAGTCCTGGAAAGCTTTCAATGCGTTCTTTATGGTATCCAGAGCAGCACTTTCACCTACAGAAAAACAGATATATCTTTTATTTCATATTTCTCAACATGCTTCACACAGTCAAACCTCAAAAGTATTTCCCCGTAGTAACTGATATCTCTTTTTTTGTGCATTTTGCTGAGAAACAAAGGGCAAATTTTATTATTATGTAATACTTTCCTACTGACAGTTGTTGGTATCTTTAAAAAGTTGTGTGAATTTTAAAATTTTTATCAAAAAGACGTCCATATTCGGGAAATACTTGGTTGTATTCATTTTTAACCATGTATCAGCAAGGAAACAGAAACACAGATTAAAAAATAATTTCTTTATTCTGCAGACTGAATATCACTGATGACACTTTTTGTCACGAAAATCAAATATAAAAATTATGTCAGAAACTGACAGTGAGAGCTTCAAGCGGGTCAATGGTTGAGTAGGGAATTTGTCTTACAGGCGGAGGATTCAGGATTCAAAAGTTAAACCAAACCACATTATTTGTTCCCCTATTTTTCTCAAGATACTTTTACTTATATGGAGATGCCTCCAGTTATAAGTACAGTGCCCCAAAACATCACCGTATACATGACATGCCTATCACAACAAAGGACCTCAACATTCTCTATTTTCAGTTTCATCCAAAAAAAGAAAGCCAAAGAATAAGAACAAGTCATCTGTGCTAGCATCTATGAAATAATTATCAAAACCCATCCAAGGAAATGAAAGGTATGCTACAGAAACTGAATGTGACTTAACAGACAGGAGTCAGAACTGCAGATTCAATTCAATGGTTATCTACTCTTGTTATACTACATACCCCAAATTTAGTAAAACGATGAGGGGCACTAAAGTGATCAATGTTATTGATAACATTGCCATAATCACATCAAAGTTCAGTAAACTTACCGTAAGATGCAATGTTATTGATAACATTGCCATAATCACATCAAAGTTCAGTAAACTTACCGTAAGATGCAATGTTATTGATAACATTGCCATAATCACATCAAAGTTCAGTAAACTTACCGTAAGATGCAATGTTATTGATAACATTGCCATAATCACATCAAAGTTCAGTAAACTTACCGTAAGATGCAATGTTATTGATAACATTGCCATAATCACATCAAAGTTCAGTAAACTTACCGTAAGATGCAATGTTATTGATAACATTGCCATAATCACATCAAAGTTCAGTAAACTTACCGTAAGATGCAATGTTATTTGTGACCCTTTCCTTGGCAGTGTTGTGGATAGTTTTCTGAAAGTCATCTTCTGCAAAGTACACAATAAAACGTATAGTAATTCATCATGAAAAGATAGACAGAAAGAATCTTAAACAGTCATCTGTGCCCCCGCCCTATCTACTAAAACTCTGACCCAGGGGGTTCACAAAATCAACGGTTATGTTACTGAACCAAAGACATGCTTCATGATTTATCTAGAGAGAATTGACTCAGTAGTTGATAAGGGTAAAATGTTTACACACAATACAAACCTGCATGTAAATACAGTAGAACCTTTCTTGAAAGACCTGCCCTTCTGGCACTGAAAGGCAGGTGCTCTCTAAAAAGAGATTTTATCTAAATGATTACTACAAGTGGTCTCACAAGATAAGATATTTGTTCTCACAAGACAAGTGGTCTCACAAGACAAGTGGTCTCACAAGACAAGTGGTCTCACAAGACAAGTGGTCTCACAAGACAGGTTTCAATTGGAAGTTGTAATGTTTCTTTTATATGCCATGTATTCCATGACATAGGTCCTCCATTTTCATTCTCAGCTGAAAGACTTGGGACTTTCACTGATGCCTTATGAACGGTCACTACCCATGTTTAGAAGACTAACTATTGTTGGAATTACTTGAGATTCATATAATGTGAAACTCCATACAATCCTAGTTTGTTATACAGTGGTGCCTGTCCTGAGAGACCACCCGATCAGCCACTGAAATGTGGTCTCTCAAGACAGGTAGTCTCTCAAAAGAGGTTTGATTTATATAATTATTTAACTAAGTGGTTTTCAAAATGTGGTCTTAAAAAAACAAATGTTCTTTCAAGTCATGATGATGAACAACAGTTTCTTTGTTGATGGTTTATTTTACTTTTAGTCTTTCGACTAATCAGCATATACAAATTTATACATAATACAAAATACAACAATGAACATGTATACATACAATAAACATAAAATAAAAAGTACACTTTGAGTAGAGTGTTATAATGGAGGTATGGACATATTATGCAGATCTTAATTTTAAATGCTTTAATTATAAATTTTGATAAATTACACAATGCTTTCTTGTTTTTTTATTGAAAGTAACTGGACTAGTTTAAACATAGATGGTCTATTAAAATAGTATCGTTTAATATATAAAGATCTTAGATCTTTATACCAAGGACAGACTAAAATAAAATGAAATTCGTCCTCTAGTTCATTTAAAATACATTTTTTACAAACACGTTCTCCTCTAGCCACGTTTGTGTATCTACCTTTTTTCAATATCAAGTTCATGTGCAGATAATCGGAATTTACACAATATATATTTGAAAGAATCTGGTAAAGGTTTTCTGAGATAATATTGCATAAAAAAGGTGTCGGGTAAATGTTTGTATAATACACATTTAGGTGATGCATCAAAATAACTGTACATTTCTTGAATAAAGGAATCAGTTAACTTAGTTTTACATCGATTTAAAAAAAACAATTGCTTGTCTTCTACATATTGTGCTAGCCAAACATATCCAAATCCAATACTAAATAAAAGACGTTTTACCTCGTTCAACCAACTTTCATGAGTATCAATGTTATCGTACATAAATTCATATACGGACTGCAAAATACAGTTGTCCGTTGTAAGCAGTTTTAACCAGTATTTCACAATGGTTATTTTTCTATGTTTTTGTAATGGTTATGTAAGTGTCGGTGTCAACAAATGGTAAATATACACATGTATTCATCAAATTTAATCACCATATCTACTGAAATTATCAACTTACCTGGCATTTCCGACTTCAGGACTTTATTGATTTGGCAGGCAGTAACATAGTAACTCTCCATTATAGGAGCCAACACTTTGTGTAGAAACTTCAGTTTATCCATACAGTCTGTTCTCTCAAAATTCACCTGCAAAAAAAAAGGCAATTCATGTCACATGAAAAACAAGATTATGCTTAACATGCTTGAACTTTGTGTTCATGATGTACTGAGTATATGACATAACATGGTGCAGTCAAACCCAGATATATTGAAATCGAATGAAAATATCTTTCAAATAAACAGGGTTTCCAAATAACCAGGTTATAAAGGAATCTGGCAAAGGAATCGAAATAATCTCAAATAAATTGTGATTTCAATGTAACAGGGTACATCACCAAGTAACAAGTATCACCACAGGACAACACACGTTATTCTTTGTCATCACCAAGTAACACGTATCACCACAGGACAACACACATTATACTTTGTCATCACCAAGTAACAAGTATCACCACAGGACAACACGCATTATACTTTGCCATCACCAAGTAACACATATCACCACAGGACAACACACGTTATACTTTGTCATCACCAAGTAACACGTATCACCACAGGACAACACACGTTATACTTTACCATCACCAAGTAACACGTATCACCGCAGGACAACACATGTTATACTTTGTCATCACCAAGTAACACATATCACCACAGGACAACACACGTTATACTTTGCCATCACCAAGTAACAAGTATCACCACATGACAACACACGTTATACTTTGTCATCACCAAGTAACACGTATCACCACAGGACAACACACTTTATTCTTTGTCATCACCAAGTAACACGTATCACCACAGGACAACACACGTTATACTTTGTCATCACCAAGTAACAAGTATCACCACAGGACAACACACTTTATACTTTGTCATCACCAAGTAACACGTATCACCACAGGACAACACACGTTATACTTTGTCATCACCAAGTAACAAGTATCACCACAGGACAACACACATTATACTTTGCCATCACCAAGTAACAAGTATCACCACAAGACAACACACGTTATACTTTGCCATCACCAAGTAACAAGTATCACCACAGGACAACACACATTATACTTTGCCATCACCAAGTAATATGTATCACCACAGGAAAGCATAAGTTTTGAGAGTTTACTGTATAATAATTCAAAACATTATTTCTACCAACTTTGAGTGAATCAATTAGGTACTTTAACTCATCCACCCCAAAGACACATTTGGACTTGCCTAAGTGATTGAATTATAGAGGGGTTCATTGTTTCTCAGGGGTTGATGAGTTCAATGTCAATTTTGAGCACTTTAATACCAACCTTGTAGTTTTGACATTTGTAAGTGTAGTCAATATCATCCTCGTCACCCCATGATACCGTACTGGACAGCTGTCTTCCCCATCTGTTATTATAAGATCCGTAGGTGGTAGTGCTCTGTAAGACATATAGCCATATTTTAACCCTATGAAAAAAATTCTTTCAAGTGAAAAGACCTACATACAGAGAGCATATATGGGAGATATGCCTATTTGCTGTTACTAGTGATGTATAAAGCCTAATATGAGTTATGTTTAAAAATAGAACAATATTTTGTGAGGGAGTGTAGGATATTGCAATTTTTCAAATTTTCTGTAACTATTTTTTCACAAATGTGGTTCAAATCATTTAAAGGAGTTTTCCCATTGTCATGTGGACGTAAATTGGTCATCAGGTCATACTAATGGTAAAAGTAGCCATTCTCCCCATGGCAACAAATCTGCAATATTTCAGTATGGACAGTCATTTGAAGGAAAAAAAAGACATTTATTTCACAAACCTGTGCAAAATATTAGTAATAATGAAATCACAAAAACATCCAAATTTTGTCAAACCAATTTTGATAAGAACTGACATACTTTTAAAGACACTGTTTATGTGGATGACAACATACAACAAAGGATGTCAAAAGGTCACCTGAGTAACTGTAGCAAGCTCAAAATTGTGTCAAAACTACTTTGAAGAAAAATGGATGTTTATTATGGTTTGAAGACTTTGAAGAAAAAACATGTTTATTCAAAGTACCTGTACAAATATTAGCAAAATACCAGTCACAATGCCAAAACTTGTTATCAAGCTGTCATCTTAGTGAGAATTAGTCTCCAGTCAGTAATACAAATAACATAAAACTTTATAACAAAATATTACAGGTATTAAATACAAGAGGTAAAATACATATATAACTGTACTAGAATAACTAGAATAAGATTCAGCATTTTTGATAAACGCTGGTTTGTCAGATTTCTTTACTTACCTCCGAGTCTTCTAATTTGAGTATTTCCATTGTGACTAGCTGATCAATTTCATCTGAAAGCATATCTTCAAGAGACTTACATGGCTGAAAAAAATCAAGGTAAACATAGATGTTTATATTATGTCACAATTATGCAAAAAATTTCAGATCTATAAATTCAGGGCTGGAATTAATCAACATTTGAATGACCTATGTAAGCAGGTGCCCTTTATTCAGAGGTGGCCTTTAATGCAAGTTTGACTGTACTTGCTAAACATATAAAAAATATAACTTCCATTAAGATAACAAAGATAACACACAGTACTTACAGACACAAATATGAATTCATACTGCAAAAGCTGACAGATTTTAGTTGCTGTTTCCAGTATGTCGTCACGTGAGGCTGTACAAACATCCTGAGAATAACCTTCATCTGGTGAGTTCAAGGTCAAATCACAGTTATAGATGACTGAGCAAGCTGTGAATAATATAAAAATCAAAAGTACTATACAACTGTAATGTTACACTGGTTTTTCTTCATTCAGTTTTATTCATTTATCTCTTTATTCCGAATCCTGCTAGGGTTATTTCGAATTAAGTGGGAAAGATTGCCAGTTTTCTTGCGGAAGGTCGGTGGTCTTTACCCGGGTAACCGGGGTTTCTCCTCCACCAATAAAAACTGGATGCCATCATATGACTGAAAGATTGTTGAGCATGGCGTAAAAAAAAAAAAAAAAAAAAAATCTCTTTATTCAGAGCAGGCAGATAATATAATAGATAAATATTTATTTGTAAGTAAATCAATAGACCGCTATAACTAATTCAGCTGGAATCATCCTACACACTGTGTGAATGCCACCAGATGTCATTTCAATGATGTTTCCTGTTTTAGTCTGATGATTGGAAGTATATGCCAAAATGAGCATAGTGACATAAAAAGTTGTCACAATTGATTACAATGTTTTAAGTAAATATCTTCCATAGCAACAATATACTTCACCAAAACAAGTCTCTGAAAGCTGGTATCAAGTTACAAATACATAATTTACAGAAAATTCAAATTTTCCTCAAATGATTATTTCCTATTAAAAACTAGATACAAATTAAAAATTCATCTGATGAATTCATTTTCATCTTGATATATGCATTTATACATAAGTAAAATAAACATCACAATAAGTTTGATAAGAAAAAACCAACCTAAAACACTCTCCAGAACAAATACTGAGGACACGGAGTTGCTATAGTAACTTAGTTCAAACAGACCAGGCAAAGACATATTAGGAATGAAATGGACTGCACTTCCTTTCTTTGGGGATCTGAAAGATGAGAGATGAATGCAATGTAATTATACTTAACTTTTCAAGTAAGATGTGAACAGACTAGGTATCATTTACCTGTCTTACTGTCAAATGACTCAGCTTTTTCTAATTCACTTACAGGTGAAGAGATGCTCTCATTTACCTGTCTTATTGTCAAGTTACTCAGCTCTTTCTAATTCCCTTACAGGTGAAGAGATGCTCTCATTTACCTGTTTTATTGTCAAGTGACTCAGCTCTTTATTATTCACTTACAGGAGATAAGACAATGGTTATCATTTACCCGTTTTATTGTCAAGTGACTTGGCTCCTTCTAATTGACTTACAGGTGAACAAACACTGTCCTTTACCTGTCTTATTGCCAAGTTATTCAACTCTATCTTATTCATTTACAGGTGAACAGACACTAGTTATCATTTACCTGTTTTATTGTCAAGTGACTTGGCTCCTTCTAATTCACTTACAGGTGAACAAACGCTATCATTTAAATGTCTTATTGCCAAGTTATTCAACTCTTTCTAATACACAAGTCACAAATGTTTAAGAGAAAACATGTGAAATCAGTAAAATTTGATGAGCAAGTAAGATAAATTTACGTAAAATGAGCACTAACCTTTCAACCAGTTCTGGACCCAGTAGTGCACTAGCATAATGCAATACTTCAATAGTTTTGCCAGAGAATCCAACATCTCTCTTTTTACTTTTCAGCTCACTGATCAACCAATCAAAATCCGAAACAAGCTGCTTCACTTCTGCTTTCTTTAAATACACAATGAAAAGTAACTGTGACTTTTACATACCGTAATGATTTTGTTAAGAAAAAAATGGAGGGAAACAAAAATTTATCTGATTTGTTTTTAAGCTGTTTTATAAATAAGCAAGACCTTTGACTTATGATGAGATGTCACCAGTTGAAGAGATATAAATTTCAGCCTATGGTATTTATGAAAGTGTGGCACTATAGACTGTCATCTTTTTAACTAACTGTATATGCTAGTATCTGTAGGTACACTTAACTTAAAAAGTCTGAGAAGATTGTAAATCCATGGTAACAAATAATTACATATGTTCAGAGTATCAGGATTACTGTACATGTATATCAATATCATCAGGCATCCCATAAACATTTTGCGGTGATACCATTTGTTATATCTACGTGTGTGTTGATGTTTTGTGAATGTTGTGTCATGCTCTTGTTATGTTCTATATTGCCTTAATGAAAATTGAACTGAAAATAAAAAATGATAAAAGAAAAATATATTTCTGAAAGTGTTCAATCATAACCCTTGTATTCCACATCATGGTAATATATCAATTCTGAAATGTAGGAACTGTTTTGGAAACTCCTTCAATTACTGAAGAGATTTGTGAGTATATGATCATATGGTGATGAAAGTTACATGATTGAAAACGTTAAAAATAATGTTATTTCTGAATCAACGCACTTGACTCATCATGATAAAAATTGACAGTAAAACCAGTGTCTTATGGACTCACCTTTCTATGTTTTGTGAGGAGAAGAAATGCCATGAGATTGGTACACATCACAGCTGTAGTATGTACACTCGCTGTAGAATAAGAAAAAAATGTTAGTGTGATACAGTCATTAAACAAACATGGGATAATCAACAAGATAAGAATTACCAAGACAGTATGTATGATGGTAACAACAGCTGAATCACAGAAGATGGGTAAGAACTACCTAAACAATATGTATGATGGTAACAACAGCTGAATCACAGAAGACGAGTAAGAACTACCTAAACAATATGTATGATGGTAACAACAGCTGAATCACGGAAGATGGGTAAGAAGTACCTAAACAATGTGTATGATGGTAACAACAGCTGAATCACAGAAGACGAGTAAGAAGTACCTAAACAATATGTATGTTACGTTACTTACTGATGACAGCTGAATCACTGAAGATAAGTAAGAACTACTTAAGCAATATGTATGTTCCATTACTTACAAAACACAATGACTGCTGAATCACTGAAGATAAGTAAGAACTACCTAAACAGTATGTATGTTACATTACTTACAGAACACAATGTGTTCTCCGAGACTCCGTATAATCTGTCGCTGATCTTCGACAACCATGTCAGCACCATACAGGGAACAACTGCTACTACGGCGAATCGGTACTGGTGAAGGTGGTAGAGAGTCCACTGACATTTCATTCTCCGAGTTGCACTCACTGCCACTGGCGACAGAAGGTGTAGGAGTATTAATTTGTTGCTTAGCACTTTGTATATATTCCTGCAAAAGAAATAAACACAAAGGTCATAAAAAAGGAATTTGACTGAGAGGTGAAATATATAAACTGTAAATTAAATATCATACTAGATTGAAATATATACAAAATACAATATTTAGAAGAGCCATATAAAGGTCCAAAAATTCTAACCTAATGACCTGTCTTCTTTTATTTTACTGTTGTTTTACAACCAATAACTTTTCACTTACATGGATGTCATTAGCTACAGTAATACTTTGATTAAAATACATCTCTGTATGAAGGGCACCTACCTGTAAGGGTCATTCAAACATGACCTTTGTTAACTATTTTCAAAAATAAATAAACCTCCTTATAAAGGCCACCTGTCTATAACAGCTATTTTGACTTGTTCCTTTGAGTGACCTTTATAGACAAGTTTGACTGTATAGACGAACTGTAAATTTTTTTTACCTGTACTATAGACTCATGCAAATGCAATGAGAGATCTTTCATGTGCCATGCCTTCACGGACAGATTCCTACTTTTAAGTCGTTTAAAATCGAAATACTTTTACAATAACAATATTATCTGGGGTCATGATAAAATAGAACACGACAAGCTCTGCAATAAGGCCAAATAAAATTAATTTATTGTTTCTCACACATCCAATTTGAAATCCCTGCACCATATAGGGCCTATACATTTCATCTTCCATTACCTAGAACTTGAAAAACAGCACATGGTCCTCTATGATTTTGATTCAAATAAGGTGTGTGGGAAGTGGACAATCTTTAATAATTATAACAAAGGATGCAATTTCCGAAAACTAATCAAGGCATTGCAAGATATTAAGAATACAAATTTCTTTTTTCATTTCATATATTTATCAAGTGATGCAATTTCAAATCCAAAGTCCCTATCGCATTACACTTTTGGAGAGTAAAAATTAAAAAAAACCTCCTTCCATCTTACTTTGAAAAAATGTGCCTGAGAAACAAGATATCAATTTTTGTTTGCCTAAGATCAAATCACCTTTAATGAAAATGGCTGTGCAAAGTCCACTCTGATACTGCCAAAACCTCGGTGTAATACTCTCCATATAGCTCTGACGGCTCCAAAGAAAGACTCTCTCTTCTTGGGTGTACCCTGTAAATTTCATCTTCAAAAATTATAAAATGTAAAAGAAAAAAAAACTAATTGTTTGTTTGCTTTATGCCACATGCCAACAATTTTTCAGATATATGGTGGCTGCCAGTTTTTAAGAGAGAACCGAATTACAAAATTTCCAGAAAAAGACCACCAGCCTTCTGTAGGAAAACTGACAAACTTTCTCATATAATAAAGCTTAGGTTCCAGTGAGACTTAAACCTGTACTAACTAGAGGTGAGAGACTATGATTTAAAGCTTCATGCTCTAACCAATGGGCCATGGAGAATCCTTATCTAATTGTAAAATATAATTTAATTACTGTATAGTTATTTAATTTTTTCTGAAAGAAAATTATTCAAGGGCATTAAATTTTGCGCAAAATTGGTTACAAATTGTCTGATATTTAAAAAAAAAGTGTAAGGTATTATGTTAGCGGGGATGAAATTTCGCTGTATTTTTTTTTTACCGTGAATATATGGAAATTAAATCCTCTGTGAATAAAAGCAACTATACAGTAAAACAATTTACATTTTTTCAGTAAATGATATGAATGATTGCCTTGATTTCTAACATTCACTATGATTGTTTACTTGAATTCCTGTTTAAATTGGTTTCACTGAAATCACAGAAGTATCTATATCTCATTTTGATTCTATTCTCATTCAAATATTTCGTCTGATTTTGACCTTTTGTTTGTTCTTGTAGCATTGACTGACCCATCAGCAGACTTACCATTTGTTCACTGTTGAAGGTTCCATCCATAATCTTGTCATAACTCATACTAATGGGGACTAAGTAAGCATCTTCTACCAGACCTAAAGATCAGAACAGAAAAATCTCATGATATTTTCTATATGAAAGATGCTCACTGATTTGAGGTGAGATATTTCATGGTTTAATGTGATATGCTCTAACTACTCAAGACACAGAGGCCCCAAAAGCCAATTTGATTTGGGTATATTAATTTAATTGTAAACAAATACATCTTGCTTATTTTTCATCTCTTTTTCAGCTTCTCTTCACCTATCATGTTTTTATGATTCACTTGGCCAGATGTGCTACTTTTGAAAATAAGAAGCCACAAGATATGCCAACTCCCCCATTGATGTTAAATTGAATTCTGAAGGAATCACATGATATTTTTCCTTTCAGTAGCAAGTTTTTGTTTTTGTTGTTTTTTAATGGTGTTTTACACCACATTTAACAAATCTTTCAGATATATGGTGGCGGCCAGTTATTAATAACAATGTACCCGGGAAAAAACCACAAGCCTTCCGCAAATAAACTGGCAAACAATTTCTCACAATAATCAGCTTAGGTTCCAGTGATAGGAAGTGAGAGACTTCATGGTTCAAAGCACAATGCCCTAACCACTCCACCACAGAGGCGCCACTAGCAAGCTAGTGTAGTTCAAAACAGATTCACTCACCAAAAGTCAATCTGGTTGGCAACATTTGAAAAAAAAGTTAAATCACGGTGCACTTATGTTTGTTGTAAATAAAATTAGCCTGTGTAAACTCTTAACAAAACTGATACAGAAAAATCAACAAATAATGATATGTGCATGTGCAATGTCATGTCAATTTCAAATCAAATAAATAAACAACACTTAGTGTCAAATGTTATGTCAACCTTATGTTTTATCTTTATATGTCAGCAGTTATTTATTTTGATCAATATTTGAGGTCACTCATATTTTTTATCCTAGCTTCAACAAGATAACTTAATTATGAAAAATCATATCTACCCAAATGGTGATGCATCTCATATTCCTGATCATACACACAATAAATTGCCTAACTGGTAGGAATGCTGCCCAACATTTTTCTTTGAAACTGAATTCTATTATGACAAACCGTTACAGGATGGAATAACCGAAAAAACATCAATTGGCAAGATCTTTTCCCTTGATGATTAAAATCGGGACGAGGCCCAATTTTAAACCTGTACATCCCTTTTTTTTAATAAAATATGGCGGTGTTTTAGTTTTAGACAGTCTAGCAGACCCTGAATGTTTGCACATACAATATAACAATTTCACAGGCTATCAAATGACAGATCATGTGACTAAATCCATTACCTTCAGTCACTGTCTCCACAACTATAGACATGAGTCCTCCCTTTGGCAGTAGGGCTTTTCCTGATCGGCTTCTACCACCCTCGATGAAAAATTCCAATCCACCGCCACTTTTTAAAATATCTTGCACATACTGGAAAAAATACCACCAGATTAATGACATCATAATATTTCTGATATTGAGTCCCTGGAAAATGGAAATAATGTCCTAACAATTCAGTAAAAATACCCATAATGCCTCATGAGGAATATACAGACAAATGCGATTATGCTTTTTTCATTAAAAAATATCTTTGAATATATTTAAAATCCTAAATTATTTACTCAAAACTGTTTTGACATCAAAAACATTTACAGCAAATTAGTATACACTGATAATTAACATCATTATTAGTATTTCAAACTTGACATACGGTTTGCAATACTGCTCTGTATATGTGGTCTTTCTTCCCAACTTGCTTGTCAAGTTTTCTTCTGATGAAAAATCCACCTAAGCCTTTCATCAGCTTACTACAAAAATAAACAAATTCTGTATACATCAATGCTATAATGATTTTACAACCAAAAGATAATGAAAGATTTGCAACCAATCAAATGGTTTCTAACAGAAACGAAAAAGATTACTGTCAAAAACAAAAAAACTTATTCATAAATACTAGCTTCTCATTCAAGTTGCACATATTTGGATTCAGTATGATAGAGTGAAACAGAGAATGTTGCTTCCTCTCATTCAAAAATTAAATTAGAAAATTTAGGTCATCTTAACTATGTCCTATCTAAAAAGATGGAATATAGAGGATGCCAAATTTCATCTGATCCTAAAAATGGAATATTGTATAACCGGAAATTTTAGCAAGACACAAATTTAGCATTTTGTTCTATAAATATGGTATATAATTTTAGGTCAAAGTAATTTTAGCGATTTTATGATTAAAAAAAGGTAACTCTTATCTACGATGAGGAATGTATTATTAGTAATATTCAACTTTAGCGATCTCAGCAACTTCGCTAATAAGGCCAAATCTGAATCCTCACTAAAATTTCTGCTTATGTGGTACAATGTGGTATATCTGCTGTCAAAATTGTTCCATTAAAAAAAAAATGGAAAATTAGAATTGTCACCGATTTTTGTAAGCAAAAATAGTATATTTATGTTGTTTAAAACAGGAATATTTGAATTGTCAGAAGTTGGTCTCAATGAAAAATGATTGAAAGTTGTTACAATTTTTGACTCACCCGAAAAATGGAATGTTCAAGTTGTCTCCAGCGGCTACGTAAGGAGCTTTGATATTGTAGTTCCACAAGATGAGTGTGACTAGAATGTAATCTAAATGACTTCTGTGTAGTGGTAAGTATATCACAGGTAAACCTCTCTGTAAATACATCATCAATAATAGAAAAGAACATGAATCTCTTAAGTTATTCAATGTCAGACTTTTCAGTTTTTCAAAATGTTTTACGTTGACAAAGTTATTATCAACTCATCAAGTAATTATCCAAAACATATGGAAACAATATTTTTATTCAACACATGAAAACTTTTAAAAGAGTCCCTTTAAGTCCTGGTATGGGCATCAGCATAAACAGAAAAGTCTTTTAAGGCAGAAGTGTGAGAGGTTACTATTGTGTTCATTGACTGAGCTGCCATTGGTCTCAAACTTCTTGTGTATATGTTACAGAAATATTTGTTAATACAACATACCTCTGAAGCCTTCTTCACCATCTCAATCTGACCATTATGTACCTGGATACCATTCAGCATATAGGGGAAAAATTTCAGCAACAACCAGGCAATGAAACTGCAATATACAATTCAGGTAAATCGTACACTTGCAATTATCTAGATTTAAATCGACAATAATCATAATTCCGGTCACTCCTAGTCACATGACAAGCAAAAGAAGTGGCCATTATAGACAGATGGCCTTTATAAAGAGTGTTAATGAAGGTTATGTTTAAATGGCTTTTATAGGCAGGGGCTCTTTAATGCAAGTTTGACTGTACAGTTAATTTAAAGATATTTTTGAGAGAACAGATGTCTAACAACCAGGAAAATTAATTTCTCATTTTCACAAATGTATTGAAACTCCGTAATTGCAAGCAGACAAAGTTTAAAATGATAAAAAAAATTTTGGCATTATCTTTATACAATCAAAGATTTTTTTTGTGTACTTCCTAGACCCACTAACCTTACGAGATAGTTCGATGTAGCAGCTTTCATTTTGTCGAGTAAATATGTAGGTTTCTTTGCTAATTTTGATATTGCACGATGGTCTGAACCTGAAAGAAATTTGATTGATTAAGCAATTATCAGCAATACATATGCATATGAGATACAATTAAATTCAATGTACATTCAATGTTTACAGGTCTGTATAGATACAAAAAGTCTAGCATGGTTCCCGTGGTAAAATCTGGACAAATGTAAATGTTTGGGCCATATACATATTTACATGTACCACTCCATCAATTTTTTTAGGTCTATAAATCTCAAGAGTGACTTATTTCACGATCAGTAATTAAGGGTTACCATAAGACTGTTTTACAAAAACTGACGGGTTATCGCCGATTCCCCTGTCGAAATGAAGTTTCATTGCGAGGCATATGTTTGATATTTGATAGCAGTGAAACATGAATCCCCTGTGAGTTTTCAACGTCACTAACCAAATAGAGTGCATTAGAATTGCATCAACAATCATAACTTGCTGACCGATTCTTCGAAGAGAAACTTTATCCACAGTTAATGATATTTTTAAGTTACAGATTTTGGAAATTGCAACAAAACTTGTCAATGAAAGGCACACACTTCTTACAGGGGACATTACTGAATGGTAAAATTGTAGATCTTGATATGATGATAAAACAAATGTACAGCTTTAATTTGTATCTTTCATATTTTATATACATGTATATAAACATTTTGTGTTATAAACTGTCCAAGGCAGAAATTTTTGTCAATGTACAAAAATTACATTTCAATATCTTATAAAAGGACTATGATAGGACCCAAATTATCTTACCTAAAGATGTGGCCTCCAGCTCTACTGCTTCCAGTACTCTGAAAAACAACACAAATAAAAATCATAAATTTTAATGTGTGAAGTGTGTGCTGATTTCTAATTTTTTTTTGTTCATTTTTATAATAAACAGTACACTGAAACGTCATTTTCAGGTTACCAGCGAGCTTCAATATTGTCATGTGATCTGTGATCATGTGATAGAGATAGTTTAGGCATTTAGACTCTTCCATTCATGTCGTAACTGTGGATGTCCTACAACTGTAATTCAGACTACAGGTTGTTCTTTCTGGACCCTAAAATACACGGCTAGCAACAACACACTAAGGTAAAGTTTATTCAGTCTTGTGTATTGAAATGTTGCTTCAGTAGCAACAAAACAGGAAGCTAATATGTCCCAATATTTTGTAAACAGATAGTCACCTGATAATGGTGGTGTTTATTAGACAAACTGGGTGCAAACTTTACAACCCCAAAAATGACATTAAATGGTCTAGGATACTGCATGTATTAAGTGTAGTTAATAAAATTAGCATGACAATGAGTCATGCACTATTCAATACAAAAAAAAATTAAATCTAAGAATCAAATTCTTTCATTCTTTGTGTTAGTATTTCTCTATTGCCAATGACCGTGATTCAGTTCACTTCTAAACATGAAAAGTGTCAAAACTGATATTTTTACCATGCAGAATTTGAAAATAAAAAACTGCTTCACCTTGGACTAGTCAGCACAGCAAGTGATAGATCTGGGTACTCATGTGTTGTCTTCCTCCGTAATGTGTACACCAAATAAGTTAGATATCTTTCTTTCAAAGTTCTACCCCTGGAAAATAAAAGATAAGTATAATTCATCTGAATCCTTTTTTTTTTTTTTTTTCATTTGTGTATTTTAAAGTCCATGCAAGTTTTGAATCGAATCATTACAGGGATTTTCCTACGACATTTTTTATGACATTTTTAGGTCTGGTTACAGGACCAATTCCCAATGTGAAAATTGCTGGACCCAGAATTTAGGAGGTGAGAAAATCCCTGAAATACAAGTGTCATTTTTGTGGTTTTGAGAGACATTCCTGTGATTTTAATCATCATATTGGTTACTGGACATCATTCCTATGATTCTATGGACGAGTTTGTATGCAAAGGACAAAATTTTCAAAAAGTATGAGATATGATAGCCTTCTTTCAGTATTGTTAATATTGTTTCCACTTAAAGTATACTAAAGATTTTTTTCATGTGAGACCTTTCTGGCTAAGCGGTCAAAGCCACAATTCAAACCAACAAATCTGAACCTGTTTTCAATGTGTGTTCGAACCTGCCTCTCTTCAGCAAGTGTTTGAGCCTCCCTATAACCTAAAACGTGGAGGAGTTATCTAGTTTACTTATGGAAGACCAGTGATATTTTCTCCAGTTTTTTGTAAGCAGATTTTTTGGTGGTTGCCACTTTATAACTAAAACTATAGCATGCAGTGTAAAACACTTGTAAAGCAACAAACATTTTGAGAGTATTCATGAATCAATACATGCCCCTTACTTGGAAACCATTATAAAAAGTATTCTGAGAGTATAGAGGAATCAATAAATGTCCCAACCGGGGAAAGCATTATAAACTAGCATTCTGATAGTATTGCTGAATCAATACATGTCTCTTCCTGTGAAGCCATTATAAACTAGGATTCTTAGAGTATTGATGAATCAATACATGTCCCTTCCTATAAATCCATTAGAAACTAGCACATAGCATTCTGAGAATATTTATGTATCAACACATGTCCCTACCTTGGAAAGCATTATAAACTATCATTCTGAGAAGTATTAATGAATCAATATATGTCACTTCCTGTGATGTCATTATAAACTAGGATTCTGAGAGTATTAATGAATCAACACATGTCCCTTCCCTAGAAGTCATTATAAAATAGTATCATGAAAGTATTGTGATGAATCAATAGATGTTCATTCCAATGAAGCTAGTATAAACAAGTATTTTGAGAGTATTGATGAATCATTACAAGTACATTCCTGTGAAGCTATTATAAAGAAGCATTCTGAGAGTACTGGTGAATCAATACATGTCCCTTACCTGTGAAGCCATTATAATCAAGTATTCTGAGAGAATTGATGAATAAATAAAAATGTGCCTACATCATGAAACTATCAGGTCAATAATGAACAATTACAAAATTTCAACTGAAACCTTAACCAGAGGGAGTGATGGGGAACTAACTGAAACCTTAACCAGAAGGAGTGATGGGGAACTAACTGAAACCATAACCAGAAGGAGTGATGGGGAACTAACTGAAACCTTAACCAGAAGGAGTGATGGGGGACTAAAAGTGAACAATCTTCAATGATTCTTGTCATTTCACAAGCAGAAAAAGGGTGACAATCTGCAGCTCTGTAACAAACCTACCGAATCTCTGCTTTCACATTCAATAAGTTGTGTAGTCCCTTCCTGTGTGATAACGACGAAATGAAATCCATCTGTAATACAGGAAATATTGTAATCAGATTTGTGTAACTACCAAAAAGTTTTATCAAACTACGGCTTTAGTGACCACCTCTATATAAAGACCACCTCCCTATAGGGACTGGTTCTATTGTGTCCCTAAGGATTTAAAACCTATTTTGAGACACCACCTTAAGACCACATTTCAGTGGCAGAAATGGTGGTCTCTCAAGACAGGTTACACTGTAAAACCTTTTGGAAACAATGGTCACTATCTAAGGGACACAACTTCTTACTCTGGAAACACTGCATTACCCTGTCACAGGCCCCTTCCTTGCCCATGAATGCTTAAATTGGCAGTCATTTTTTTTATCTAAACAAGTCTAAATATGAAGCCATGTATGAAAATTAAAAAATCAACATCTTTTGTAATTTTGTTTGTAACATCTCCTGTCAGTAGATAGATAGATAATGACTGATATCAAAAGACTAAATTAAGTACAAAAATTGCACTTGTAATTTTGTTTATATCGATTGATTAGATAAAGAGATGCTCTTTTATTAAGACCTGTGAGAGGTGGTGACAACTAAATATGGGACATAACAACCGCATTCTGCAATGATAACCTAATTCTGATTTTTTTTTCTGATTTCCACACAGAAGTTAAAGATAATCAATACATTTTGTAGCTACATGTACATGCAGCTTTATGATTACAGTCAGAACTATACCATAATACGCAGTATTTATATGTTTACATAAGCAGGGGTCAACAATCATGAAAATTTCCAATTGTCCTGTATTGAAATCTACTTGTCTGAATACAAAAATTACTTGCCTGAAAATCGAGTGTAACATCTAAAGATACTACTTTGCATTTAAACTACCGGTAGTATAATCAAGTTTATTGAATAAATTTTTGTCTTCATCAATTTCACTTGTCTTTTCGGACAAGTGAGAAGTAACATCTACTTGTCTGATCACAAAATGGACGATCCAACATGTCCCAGACGACCTGATTGTTGAGCCCTGATATTGTAAAGTTGCAAATTCTCATGTGTTTTTAGTCCCGTTCCAAAAATGATTGACTTTCTCCTATTATGCCGAGCACATCCTTTATAACAGAAGTCTCAGATATGACCCACATCTGGAATCAAACATGACTTCCACTTGCAGGTCAAATACTCTTACTACATGAAACTACTGTAAATCATTATATTTTGTGACAACTTCATTTCATATACTCAACTTTTCAGACCCATCCCGTAATACATTATTTCTGTATTCTACAAAAGACTTTACTTCAAAAGTTGAAAGTTATAATATCCAATATGTCAATAAACAATGGCATACATCTCCAATATGACTACAACTACATGATTTTCACATCAAAGTGAACATTTTCACACGTTCATTTTATTGCTACTTTCGGGAAACGACTTTTTTTTAAAAACTTTTTTCAACCCTGAGACCCATAATAAACTGGTGTAATACAATAGAAAAGAATATACCATTAAGTTACGTGGTGGTGAAAGGGATGAATTGAGAATGCAGCTTGAAATGCTTTGCATTCTACACAATAATACAGTATTGTTATATATGTATGTGCAAACAAAAGTTCATAAACATGACCTATTATACATAATAATATTCCTTAAATATTTGAATTTACACAATAATTTATCTCTGATAAATATATAAGTAATTTACAATTAGCTACCACGAGCGGTTGAGGCACGTTTTATTTTATCCTATAATTAGACATTAACATGTCATCTTATCACAAGTATGTCAGTTTCGCTTCAAAGTTTACAGAAAATAAATTTCCATCATCCTGTGTCTTATTTTTAGGTCATGCACACACACACACACACACACACACATACATACACACATGTGTATATATATATATATATATATATATATATATATATATATATATATATATATATATATATATATATATATATATATATATATATATATATATATATGTACACATACATACATACAGTGAAACCTGTATATAGGGGCCACCCGAGGGACCAGAAAATATTTACCTTTATGTGCAAGTGACCCTTATACACAGGTTCAATTTGAAGTTGAAGTACACAGTCAAGGGACTTGAAAAAACTGGGCTTTATAAACAGGTAATCCTTGTATAGAGGTGGCTGCTATAGCAGGTCTTACTGTGTGTGTGTGTGTGTGTGTGTGTGTATATATATATATATATATATATATATATATAGATAGATAGATATAGATATATATATATATATATATATATATATATATATATATATATATATATATATATATATATATACACACACACACACACACACATACACACACACACAATGTGTATATACATGTATATCACTTTTATCTTTTACACCTTACTTCAGGTAGTCCTGTCCATTTCATGCACTATATTCAGGTAGAGAACTCTGATTACATGGAACACATAAATTTCCCACAATACTCCTCAGTGGACCCATTGCATTCCGATCAAGTTTTGGCATTTACATGTACATGTACATTGCCAAATTTAAATTTTTTTTTAGCAGCTTCGTTGTTAGGGATCATTTCAAGTTTTATAACAGCAAGATTTCATTGTGGATAACTTTCCAGTGTTAAACTAAGTCCCCCACTGGTCGCCATCTCAGATGACTGATTGGCACCCAAAGTAACAAACTGCTATGTTTGGTTTCAATCAATTCAGTGGTTCCCTAGAAAAAGATTTTAAATGAAATTCCCATTAGATATTATGTTAAACTAAATCTCCTGTTGGTAACTTTCTTGAATGACAGAATGGCACCTAAGTACCGTCCTAAGTACTGTAAGACCGTTTGGTGACTTCCTTGTAAGAAACATTCATGCCATGTTTCGTTTCAATCCATGTTAAAATAAGTCCCCTGATGCCATCCATCTAGGATGGAAGATTATCACTAAATTAACAACACTTGGTCAGCACATCATGTGCAACATTAATGCCAAGTTTTATTTCAATTCAGTTATTCTCTTTTAGATTATTGTATGTACATTAGGTTCCATAGGGTCCTAACTAAGTCATCATCACCCCCCTTCCCAAATTGGTAGCCAAGTTGGATGACCGATCAGCACTAAAATAACAACACTTGGTCACCAACTTAAAAGGAACATTCCTGCCATTTTTCATTTCAATCCATTCAGTGGTTCACTAGAAGAAAATCAAAATGTGAAATGTTGACACACTAAAACTCATCCTTAAAGTTACAATTGGACTGGTTTACAGATTGTAATTTTTAAGAAGAGTCCATTATTTTTTTAGGGTAGATGAGTTAATTGCTGTGTCTTGAACAAGGAGACTAGTATGAATTGAAGCAATGTACTGTACTAAATAATTTTACTGTATTTCAAAGTAATTAGTTTGTTTTTTTCTTCTTCTTTTTTTCCTTTTGTCTATTTGTACATGTATATATGTATGTAATACACTACTACTATAAGTACATTGTACTACAGGTTCTATTAACAAGACTCCAAGCTATAGTCTTATTAACTCTCAGCATGTTTAACCTATATGTATGGTAAAACAGGAACATACACTAAACAGGAAGTCAGATATTTACATATTCAGAGCCTTGGGGGCATGAAATTCTTGTCAACAGTATGTACTCTCTTGCTATAAGATACACGCTATGAGTCACCTTCAGTAATGTTCATTGAGCAGAGCCGACAGCAATCTCTATAGATACATACATCATCGCTTTTATACCAGTAAAAAAAAAATCAATATTCACCGATTTTTGTTTGTTTCATTGTTATTCTGTATCATGCAAGTTATTTTTTTCAGTTCCATGAAAGAGATAACATATAATTTCTATGAAAGAAAGAACAATTATGTAAAGTTTTTCCCTTGCAGATGAACTGAAACAATATACTACTGAAAGTCATCAATGTGAATTTTACAAAACAAGAAGTGCCCAAATTCTGTTGTTCGCATGTGATTTGAGTACAAATATTCTGACGAAACTGAATAGAATGAATCAACTCGAAAAAGGTCTATCGTCTGAAGAATAGTCACTGCCTATGTCAATGACACCACCTGTTTCAATGAATTCCCAGTTAAAACTAAAACTGAGGTCTCCACCATGTGGAGTCAATGCTCTTACCAACTGCCCAGTTGCTAATGACTTATCTATAAATTTATTGTCACAATATCTACAAGGCCCTACATTGTACATATAGAGATATCTGCTTTGTAAATTGTTTCCACATATACATATGTCTAACCAAGATATCTACAAGGCCCTATATCAAGATATCTGCTTTGTAAAATGTCTCCACATATCAAGATATCTGGTATTGTAAAATATCTCCACATATACATATGTCTAACCAAGATATCTACTGGTCTTTGATTATGTCCAATATAAATATCTGACATTACTCATTTAGTAAAAGGCATATCTCTACTTACTTGGCTAAGTGGCATACAAGAACAGCACTTTCCCATAAAAGGCCTGGAAATGACTAGACTTTCCGGTGTGACCACTGGCGTAGTTTTAAACTGTGATATTACACTAGCACTAACCTGTAACATAAGGAGGAAAAACGTAAAATGTTCACTGCTGAAACTATACACAGATTTCATGTCACCAAATCTGATGCCAGTATGGATAGATATCCAGTGAAGTGCAATACAACAATAAGGCAAAGCAACAATATAGAGAAGGGATAAAAAAAAATGAGAGAATTTGCAGATTAATGCATTTGTATTGGCATGTTTCCCTGTTACCAGTAGTTATTTCCCTTATTTTGGCTTTATATCCCTGTTAACAGTAGTTGTTTCCCTTACATTGGCTATATCTCCCTGTTAACAGTAGTTGTTCCCTAACATTGGCTATATCTCCCTGTTAACAGTAGTTGTTCCCTTACATTGGCTATATCTCCCTGTTAACAGAAGTTGTTCCCTTACATTGGCTATATCTCCCTGTTAACAGTAGTTGTTCCCTTACATTGGCTATATCTCCCTGTAAACAGCAGTTATTTCCCTAACACTGGCTATTTCTCCCTGTTAACAGCAGTTATTTCCCTATCACTGGTTATATCTTGCTGTGAACAGTAGTCATTTCCTATACATTGGCTACCGGTATATCTCACTGTTATCAGTTGTTATTTCCCTTAAATTGGCTATATTTCTCTGTTAACAATAGTTATTTTGCTTACATTGGCTATGTCTCCCTGTTAAAGTCACATTCTGTGGAGAGACGTTCAGAAATAAACTTTTTTACATGCATATAATGTTTATTCACATATACATTTTTGTATTTCCATCATATTGTTAAAGGTATATACTGATTAATTAGTTACGGTAGCTAATCACCGGAAACACCCAGCTTACAGATCTAAAAATAACCTCTTAAAATAGTATGGAAATGAGGAGATATCAAAAACGAGGCATGGGAACCAAAACAAACACGATGAATAGCCTATGCTTGAATCAGCACATTTTATACAGATCCACATAAATCTTACATTAGCCTATGTTGCTGCCATTAAACCTTGTTGAACAGGACATAAATGCTTGAATCAGCACATTTTATACAGATCCACATAAATCTTACATTTGCCTATGTTGCTGCCATTAAACCTTGTTGAACAGGACATAAATGCTTGAATCAGCACATTTTATACAGATCCACATAAATCTTACATTAGCCTATGTTGCTGCCATTAAACCTTGTTGAACAGGACATAAATTTGGCCAAAATTCTGTCCCCAATGTAAGTTATTTTGTTTGGTAAAATCAGTTGACACATTTTCACTGCAACATATTGATCCGTTAACTTAATATTTCTCTTTGCAGCCATCGGAAATTTGGTCAGTTGCTTATCCGATCTATTATTTTCATTAATCCGTCAGCATAAAGTTGTGTCACGACATAATTGCAACTATTTGAGACATGAATTCCAGACTGGTACTCACTTTTATGAACATCATCCTGATTCGATTACGTTTTCCTGATAGTCTTGCCGACTGGCTGATGGTGAAGCGGTCAAAGCATTTGACATAAGGCAAAATGCCTTCTACTCATTAGTTTGTCAGCCAATCATATCTGTGGCATAGGGCTGTCATTGATAGACTTGATATCGATATATTGATATACAAATTAATTCGATACGATAATTGATATACTTTTAAAATATCAATACATTTCATTATGCATTTCACAGGATGTATTTTCTTTTACAATTTCCAAACTTTTCCATTTGTTTTACTTCATGTTATTGGACTATGTTATATTTTTTTCTAATTGTTCATTTTGTTCAAATAAATAATGTTTTCCTTACAATGATTACTTTTTTTATCTTCAGATGGTCAAATATATAATAAAACAACTAAATATTATAATGAATCTATTGATTTTGAATGCATTCATAGAAGTACCAAATTATTTGATTTATAGATATATCGATACTTTTACTTATCAATATATCGATATAGAATTTCTCATCAATGACAGCCCTAATGTGGCATAGTAAGAATTCCTTATATGGAATGTCACATCTTTCATCGAAGTAAATTTCCCATGGAATTCGGTTAATAACCCCATTAATGTGACAATTTTTTGAAAAGCTTTACATTTCCTTCTATATGGAGTGGTTTTCTAAAGGAAATGTAAAATGTTACAATAACTCCCCTGGAATGAGATTTCAATTCCCAGAATGTTCCTTTAACAATAGTTTTTCCCCCTTACATGAGCAATATCTCATTGTTAACAGTAGTTATTTCCCTTATATTGACTATGTCTCCCTGTTATCGGTAGTCATTTCATTTATATTGGATATGTCTCTTTGTTACTAGTTGTTGGCTAACAGAGGCATTAGGTCTCATCTTCTACATACATGTATATATTTATGAAATTTCGAATCAAATTCAATATTTACATAATAATACAACAGAAAAATCTCCATACAAACCATCACATAAAAGACTGTTACACGACAACAGACAATGAAAAAATCAACACACTTAGTATCTATTTTATCTTGAACATTAAATAAAAACATATCACCTTTGCTTGCGTAACTGTATTCCACATCTCCTAACCATCACCATTTTAAACAACTCAAACAACTTCATTTTTAGACTAATTAAACATTTCCCAGGAATGAAATCGATTGCAAATGTATAAGCTGACATCAAACTGCTCAACACTTTTATAATGGCACCAAGGTTTTTTGCCTATATGTATATTGTTGCCATCAGTTCATCATTCAAAATAACAAGATTTTACATATTGATTTTCAGTGTAAACATTCAAACCAAAGAAAGATGCACAGCTTCTCTGGAGATTGTATCCTTTAACTTCAAATTACATTAACAAGTCCATGTGAAAGCTACATTTGGCAAGAAAATGGGAAAATGAAAGAGAATTCAGTTGCACGAATTGTATGACATTGTTGTTTAACATTCTGCACCAATCTTGAAACTGACAAGAAGCACAGCTGGCCATGTTCTGTGATATTGATTTTTTTATATATACATATAAATACAGAAGAACCCGTCTTAACAGACCACTGGCATAGAAGACCTGGGCACCTGTCTTGAAAGACAACATAGAGAAGAATACTCAATGAACTACTGTATACAGTATGGTACCTGGAAATTTTTGCTCCCATTTAAATTTTACCCTTAAACAAAAGAGCAAATTTAAAATGAAAGTGAAAATTTCAAGCTAATTAACTGAAGCACTGATATATACAAGCCATCCATCAGATCATGATAATTTGAATTTAAGATGGGGAGAATATATTTTCTGTCGCGAAAGGGTGAAAATTGCCAAGTATACAATATCCTATTAGGAAAACCTGTCTTCAGTAACCACATTTCTGGGGCAGAAAGGACATTCTCTCTGACAAATTATACTACAGTATTCATATGCGAAGGGTTTTTCCAAATTTATCAGTGTAGAAAGTAAAAATCAGAAAGAAACAGAGGTGACGCTTTATAATTATAGTTTTGACAGTACTAAAACAAATCCGTGATTTATGATGGAAAATGAAACAGTTGAGAGGAGAGTAGAAATAGAAGTAGAAATGCTCCCTTACATTGCTCCCTGCCCTTGTGGAAAATCTTGTATACTACAAGTGTTCTAAAATTCCCATCTCCCGTCACCCGTGGCAAGTCAATATTCAAAACGGGAAATTCAATTTTCAAACTCGTATTACCCGTCAGCAAGTTAAACAAATAATTAATTAAATACATGCATGAATTTTTTTTATTATTTCTTATATGAAATAAATCGACATTTCAGTACGAATGTGGTCAATACCTGATGTTTCTCAGCTTTGCAGCACCAGGAAATCCCATCACTGCATTTTTTTAACTAAAATAGATATGATCCCTACTTCATAAAAAATAATTTTATCATCCAATGAAAATTCAGATTTTAATTTTGCTCGTATTGCTCTTCATTTTCCGATTTCTGTCTTGAACAAGGTAAACTATCAAACAGAAAACTTTGGCTACTTGGAAATAGAGGACAATTTTGAAAACTAAAGAATAGAAAATGATCACTTGTATTTAAAACAAGTATATTTTTTTCATTTAAAATATATATATTTCATATCATTATTTAGCCTGAAACATGTATCCATTTGAACGAAAAAACTCGATGACTGGAACTTGGGAATATCGAAGTGACGGAATCATCGCACCGGTTAGCTTTGTAAATGTATATTAGGCTTACAATATACTGTAAATTATAATTTCCATTAATTAAACATTGATAGATCTATTGAAATCTTTCATAGTATTTAAAAAAACGTATTCATGTAAAATTTAATCCGTTTCAGTCTAATGCACTCGGGTGTAATGTATGTAAACAAGTTTCTGGGTGAAAAGTAATTTCAACATAAACATCAGCTGTTTTACAGCGCTGCCGTATAGTCGTTCTCTAACATATTGTTTTTAGGTCTACTGCTTTATTTTTCAGCATGTCGTGAGAATCAAAGTAGATACATGTACATCACTTGCTTCATCAATTCATAATTAGAATTCAATTGATATTAAAAGAACTTTTTAGCAACTCAAAAAAGCTAATTTAATTTGGGAAATAGAGTGCTAGATTTACTAGTAGTTTAGGCGATTCAGTTTGACTGCTGTTGGTGCCATTGGGCTCCTGTTGCTGTTCAACCAAATGATGACCAACTTTCAACAAATCAAAAAAGAATTTAATGTTCTATTAGGGCAGTTATTTGAGCTTTTGAATAGCAAGTAACATATTTATTATATTAGTAAAATATCAGCCTGCTTGGCAATCAATTATGCTTTTTGGGGGAAGGGTGTTAAATTTCAGAAAATGACAAGCATCAGCTTACAGTATTTTATGATCGGTACATGTTATACACAATCCGAGGATGAAAACACTGACACAAATCATAAAGTATGTACACGGAAACCTTGGCTTTTTCCATTTGAATTCTTGTAAAAGGATGTACAATTGTGGTGCTACAATCAAAGTCAAGGAAGACAAACATTAAACAACACTTTACTATAAATATTTTTTAAAGAAGTTCAAGTTTTTGACATGCATTTCCTTTATATTTTTCCAATTTAAAAGGATTATATGAAATTTGTTTCCTATGACTTTTAATCATTACAAGTTATAACACAAATATTTAAATTCAAAGAGCAATTATGCAGAACTCCATTTACAAAATAATTCAGGGAAGGTGGGTTGTGGGAAAGTCATTTTCAAGTATGAACTTTCCCTTGTAAAGTTGAAAATGCAGGAAAATCCTAGAACACTGTACAATACATATACATGTATCACTTTTTTAAGGTCAATCTCTCACTGCTCCTGTTTTCTTATAAGTTGTATAAAGGATCTAACTAAATCCCCTATAGGGTGTGAGTGACCTAGAAGCGTCATGTTGAACCAAAAAAAAAGTGACTTACAAGAACATTAAAGTTCATCAAATGGTAAAAAGGGAAGTAGACGTAGAAAATTCTTTTAATACCATTATATAGGATCAAATCATTAGAGATAGCTGGCATTATGGTTGAAGATAATTTTTTTGATTTTATTCCCTTGAATTGAATATGTATTTTGATTTTTTTTTTAATAGCGTTTTACACCACACCCAGTAATTTTTCTGTTGTATGTTGGTGGTCAGTTTTTATGATGAAGGAAAGAACCTGGTTGCCTGGGAAGAGACTACTGGCCTTCCGCAAGTAAACTGACAAACTTTCTCCCTAAAATCAGCTTACGTTCCAGCAGGACTCGAACCAGAAGTGAGAGACTTCATAGTTCAAAGCACAATGCTCTAACTACAAAATGTACTCAGTCACGGAGGCCCCTTCAATATGTATTTCCCCTGTATATACAGATTCACCGATTATTACCAATGATGTTATATTTAATCAAAGTTAATTAAAACATGCAATTCCAAAGAAATACATGTACAGTGTGTAGTGGTAAACAATGAGGTTAATCTTAACTAATGTGATAGTAAAGTGGAACCTGTATTGAGAGACCATCCCATCTGCCACTGAAATGTGGTCTCTCAAGACAAGTGGTCTCTCAAAAGAGGTTTTATTTAAAGGATTATTTAACCAAGTGGTATTCAGAATGTGGATTTAAAAGACAGGTGGTCTCTTATGAGTGGTATCTGAAGATGGGTTCCACTGTATTGCTAATGAGGAAATCACTATAACATGTTCAGTACTATTACTATTGACTAACTGAGGCATACTTTTGCAATAGTTTTTGAGTAGCTATAAGGACTACATCAGATGCAACTAATGAAAAGCTGCAGCGACAGAAATAGCTTGTGATTATTGACCTGTGCAGCTTTTCAACATTTTAAATTGTTTTTCTATTGAGTACCAGTATAATGTTACAATGTGTACTGGCATGTGTATGTACACATGTAAGCAGAACCTAATACTGGAACTCAATATTAATATTTTAAGTCTTCAATGATAAAACTTTATTTATTACATGTATCATCTGAATGCTTCAATATTTCTATAAATTAGAATTTAAGTAAACTTTTAAGCAGTAAATTACAACTACAGCAACTACCAATATTCAGATTCACTTTTGTGATTTTCTACTGCAATGCCAGTTTACTACTGCAATAGTACTATTGGAAGCTACGTGCAATATTGCGATGCATCGATAGTTCAAAGTATTGTACCCATAACGGTGTGGTAACAAAAGTGTTTAAACATTTTATGTCCATGTAAGCAAATAATGCATGTTTCCTGAGATCAAGGACAGTTACACTATTAAAAAGTTCATGACCATATATATATTTATCTGTGGAATGAACAATTCAGCACAATAACAATTGACTTCAAGGCTGTACGTTTTCATCAGTTTCAAGGTCCTTGTCATGTATGTACATGTACATGTATATAGTTATGACAGGTTCAATGGTAAAATAGATAACAAGCTAATAAATTCTTCTTCATTGTTTTACAAGTACATACCGAGATTAAAGCCCCAAAATTGCCAGTTTACATTCATTTACACTGATAATTGTGTTTTAACTGATGTTTTTTTTTAACATCCTGCTTATTTAAAGATACAGTGGAACATGTCTTGAGAGACTATATTTCCCTGGCAGATGGAGTGGTCACTCAAGACAGGTGGTCTTTCAAGAAAGGTCATGATTAAGAAATTGTTTAACCATACAACATTCGGAATGTGGTCTTTCATTACAGTGATCTCTCAAGAGAGATTCCACTGTATAACATTCCAATACATTATATTTCTGTGCGTTGGTTTATTAGGGAATAATATGAGTGTGGAAAAAATAAACATCTTTCAGTGAGGTCCCCACTAGAAGTAAGATGATGTTGCGTGATATTCATGACAACCTAAGATAAGAAAGTTGCATTTGCAGTCATTTCTTCTATCTCTTTAAAAGAACGATAGAATAAGATTCTAAAACAGCTTCAGGTAAAGTGCCAAAATTTTTTTACCTGTGCTATGGACTGACACCAATGTGGTGAGGGCTCTTTTTTACATGTTACTAATGTTGTCACATGGGACCTCAATTTCCAATCTCATCTGAAAGACCTGTGACTTTCACTTTGTATGCTGATCACTTGGTGAAGGAACGGTCACTGCCATTTTTTAAAGTCTTTGACATGACCTGGGACCAGAAATCAAACTCAGAGGACTTCCTGTTTGTGAGGTCAAAAGCTGTACCACAAGACTAATGCAAGGGACTGATATGACAATAGAGCCAATACAAACATTCCAAGGGTTAATTGACCCTTTTGGGGACAGGATCCTGTATTCTTCCAATTGGGAATTTGACGTCTCAATGGGCCAAACTGGGAAAAAAGTAACAACGTGGTCATTTAACTCATAGAATAAAAACAAAAAACTTGTGATCAATTTATCTTTCCTTATTTAACTGACAGCATGGTTTTCATCTGAAGACTTCAATGTGCAGTTCATACATGTACATGTACTAAATTTTCCTTTTTATTGTTTAATACTGAATGTGAACAACATGAGGAACATAGATGGGAAATTCTTGCTCAAAATTGGGGGAAAAATAAGATTTTGCATCGGGAATGGGGTTACTGAGCCCACATATTGATGATATTAATCCCTGTACTCCTATATGTTGATAAGAATTCTAGGTATCGTAATAGGAAAAAAGACATGATATTCTTAGTATTTATCAGTTTTGTCAAATATCAAGTCCTAACAAATACTATATGCATTATGGATGTTCCCGGACGATTTATAATTATGTTATAATTAACAGGATTTCGCTAGATATCTTAAAAATGTAGTGTAGCCAGAAATTTCAAAACATAATTTTTAATAGACTGTTACGTCAGTTTATCTGTATTCCTCCCAACTTTCATTTTCACGCGCTGGAGGAAGTGATGTCATGATGACATCAGAAAAATTAAGATTATTAACGTTTTAATTCAAACAAAACATATGGATATAATCATACTGATATAAAATTACTCACTCCTAATAATTAATATATAAATTTTGTCCAATTCACTCTTTGTTGAGCCTAAAAAAATTCATTAAACGTAACCTTCCGGGATCTGTTACAGTAAAGGTTAGGAAAATGGCATCATACTTCAATCGGGGAAACTCTAAAACAAGGTCTTTTAAATTTGTTTTCCAATTGTTTCTTTGCATATTTTAAATGATCTTGAGGTAACCTGTAACTATATTGAATTTCATATGTGTGCCTTAAAATAAGGGAGATTTTAAGAGAAATCATAAAAAAATCATCTGGGAGCTGATACAGTACCAGTATACAATGTACATGTACATAAACATGTACAAAGCTTACATACATAACTTCACACTAGAAAATAATATTTTTCACTAAAAAAAAAACAATAATAAAGTGGCCATAATTCAAAAATTGAAAATACTCTATCCAGGCCTATCCTCTCTCATCAGTTTTCAAGATGATACAAATTTAAAAACTTACCTCTTCAGCTTTCAGTGGGGCACTTAATTTTTTAGTCTTTTGTCTTGCCCTGCTATGTGTGATAGGCCTTATATTATCACCAAATTTATCCTTCCACCTCTGTTTGCCTTCTCGAACAATTCTATCAGCAAGTTCACTAGATTTGTTTTTGTCAGTCTGCGACAACTGTATGTCCCCACTATGTGGTCCCTTTTTCTCCCACTTCGCATACACAGCCTTCAAATCTGGTGTCACAGTAGTACCCTGAACAGACATCTTGGATGTCGAGTTTGTCACGAACTATCTTGTTTTCATTTTTCTGATGTACTCTATGTCATCTCAGCATCCATGTTTAAAGACCTACAGCAGGTGCAAAAATAGAAATACATCAATAACACTACTGATGTGTTCAAAACTATGGCAGAAAATTATACCCACAAATCTGTTTACAAAGTGTTCAAAACTACAGCAGAAAATTATACCCACAAGTCTGTTTACTGTATGACTGCTAACACTGGGATGAGCATTGACTGTATACCCTGAGCTTTATCTATCTTATTGACAAGTGATGAATAAATAATTTATCATCGACAGTAGATTACAATGATTACGACGTGTTTGCCTAGATCACAAAAATACGGTACTGCGTTCTAAATAACTTCATCAAGGCTTAAGTGTTCAATTATCATCATTAATTACATCACTGTTATTAAGTTCTAATGTTATGATAAATATAAAACATAGAGGTGTAACACAGTGCAAAAATTATGTATATATGTGTGATAGATATGGTTCATGTATACAGGAAATATATACTAATCCAAGGTGTGGGACTACAAGTACCGGTATTTCATTCTGATGAACCTACATATCTATTAAGTTGAATGTTGTTTTACTCCCTACAGATACTCAACAATTTTTCAGTTACATATACATGTATATGGTGGTGGGCAGTTTTTTAATGGTGGGGGAGAGAAACTGGTTGCAATATACCAAGGAGACCACACGGCCTTACTCAGGTAAACTGGCAAACTTTCTCACAAACATCAGCTTACAATGTACATGTATATGTATGTAAGTTCTAACCGGACTCAAACCTGCGCTGACCAGAAATGAGAGATGTCATGGTTCAAAGCAAGACGCCCTAACCATTCGGCCACAAGTAGTATAAAATATATCAATATTAAGTCCAAATACATTTTTTACATATTTTTTTTACATGTATAGGCGCTGGAAAAAATCCATATTCACAAGCTGTTATTTTTAAAATCTCAGAAATGTGCACACGCTTGGATTTAAGACTGATACCCATCAAATTAACACTGCATAGTGGAAAAGCACAAACACGTAACTATAAAGTAAAATCAAGAACACAGGTCACTGAATTATTAAAATCATTCACCCTTTAAGACACATTCTGGTCTAATTCATTGATTAACAGAAGAGTCCATTGTTTTTCAGGGGATTTCAACACTCCAGATTGGAACTCAGTCATCAGTACATGTACATTTGCTTGTCTATCATTAAACATCTATATCAATGAATAAATCATCAAATTGATCAACCCAGTGTACATACATGTATCTACAATGTACTTGATTATTTTGTATTTTTTTTTTTTTTGGAACATCAAAGCCTGTGTTCAGCATTTGTTTTAATGACCACCTTACTCAGTTTGAAGTATTTTTTGGATCAAAAACTTACAATACATATGATATATTTGTAGTTATATCCATGTGTACAAATACTTATCCCTTGAGTCCCTAACAAATCAATAAGAATACAGTGAAACTTGTATATATAATGACCTCCTTAGGGACACAAGAAAACCAGTCTTTATAAGGAGGTGATCTTTATATAGAGGTTGATTTGTACACAATTGGTACAATTGGGGACAGCAAAAAATAGTTTTTGTGACCAGGTGGTTGTTATACACAGGTGGTCACTAAAGCAGGTTTTACTGTAGTAAATTACTGGGGTATGTACATGTCTACCTTAAAATATTGTATTTTCTAGAATCAGACAAGTGATAGCATCTGTTTGGAATAACTAACTAACCACATTTTACAAAACAACAAAACCTGTTTTCTACATTTGTTTTAGTGACCTTATTTAGTTTGAAGAATTCCACGGATTAAAAAATTACTTTTCCCAGATTTACAATACATACACATGTTGATATATACCTGTAGTTATACCCACCTTCACACAAACTTTTATCCCTCCTATCCCTACCCTATCAATAATAATAGTAAGGTACTGGGTTATGTAGATCCACACTTCAAAATTACCCTGACATTCTGCTAGATTTGCACAGGAAGTGTTTGACCAGATAAATATAAATCACACCCACCAGTGTCACAAAGACCTGATGACCACATGTAAATCATGTGAATCTTTCATGAGAATTTTGTGCAGATAAAATTCCAAATTTAAATAGCATTCAGACATTGACTTTACCTTGAAGTGTTACAGTGTGTATATATCTAGAAAAACATGTGTTTATCATGCAGCAGCAAGAGGAATTATCATACATAATACAACCCCAAAATCAATAAAAATTTGCTGTTGGCTCTAAACTAGCAAACCCTTCAGTGCTGATTCTATTTTCATTAAAAACTTGCAGGTGCATCTGAATTTTGAATTTTGGAGTCTTTTATGCCAGACTCAACAATTTTTCAGTTATATGGTTGCAGACAGTTTTTACTGGTGGAGGAAGAGACCACTGGCCTTCCATATGCAAACTTTCACACAAAAATCAGCTTAGGTTCCAGCAGGCCTCATGACCAGAAGTTGAGACTTAATGGTTCAAAGTGTGATGCTCTAACCACTCAGTCACATACATGTAGACTCTCTTGCAGGTGCAACATTGTGCATTAATTATGGATATAGCTGTCATTAACTGACCTATATTTCAGTTCTTTATGAAGCAAGCGAGTTATCACTTTTATATTGTGAAATATGTGTTATCTATGGCATTATCATTTTGTTGATAGTCAAATGTTATGAAGTTGATTGCACTTTGATTTACAAGACAACCAGTGACATGATTTTTACTTACCCCTGGTGAAAAAGTGTGAAAAACGAGCTGATAGAAAAACTTGACCTTTCTGACTATATTGTAAATATACATGTACAAGTACATAAGAGGCCCATAGGCCAGGTGAGCTAATAAATGATGAATGATTAAACTAATTATAGTCGAGCCACCATTTAAGAAAAGAAATTGTGGGCAAAAAGAGTGTCTATACCATAGTACATCCCATCACATAATGTCACAGCATATAAATGTACATGTAAGAAAAAGGGATATAATTCTGTCTTACAAGGTTATACATTATATTATTAGACCTGGAATTCCCCACCTCATCATATGGGGCTAAAATAAGGCCCAATTTTCACTGCAAAACCAATGTATTTTCCCCAAATTTGCAGTCTAAATTTCCCAACTGAAGTTAAATGACAATAAATTTGAAGAGATTCTAGTATTTTCAAATATTTTTGTGTATTTCTAGATTTCCCAATTTCAATACAATATTGCTAAAATTCCCAATTCAAAAGCCCTAGGCCACATTCCCAAATGCGTGTGGAAAATCCCTGCAGACATGCAGTTTTTGCACAAGTCAGATACTCCATCTACCGTACTTGTCTTGAGATGTGTAACTAAATGCATCAATTACGGCATACCTAGGGAGTGACAGCAATATGCCACATAACCTAGACAAAGGGTTGATGGACAGACACAACTCAAATCTATAGATCCCCTTCAATCTGTAGGGCCACATCCAGAAAATGTTGAGGTGGCAAATGTCCTCACATACATTAACTCAGTGATACATTAACAACTGAAGTTTTGATGCTCCCAATATAAAACGTTAAAATAGATAGAGTGTATATCTACATATTTTGTACTAGGATTGTTTGATGCATTTCTGGTTTAATCAGTTACGTATCTATTTCATCTCTATACTACCTCACCATATTATTACCAATCATAATTAATGCTGACTTAATACATGAACTATGACCATGCACCTGGTTTGAAATGGATAGTAGAAAGTAGCAAAATTGTTATCTTAAGTTTTGTTTTGCATCTTCTACCATGCTTTGAGAGATGTCTGCCTTGCACGTGTGTTTAATTGCTTTTGATATCTGTATTATCACTGATGAAATTTGTACACCATATTAATTCAATATCTATTTATGAAAACAGTTACTTTAGCTAAGAAGTGGCATTAACCACTAAGTTTTTAAAAATTGCAACAGCTTAACTTTTCAAAACTAAAAGAAGATCTATAAAGCCTTTGCTGTCAAAAGTTTGTTGCCTGTCATATATGATACATGTACATTTATATGTTTATATCTACAAATCAGAAAGCATGTACACACCTATAATATAAAAGATTATGTCATATTAGATCATTAATATCAAACATCAGGTGTATATTATAAACATCATTATATAATATCAATAGGTGACAGGTTATAACATAAACATGTTGTGTAATTACTTCAGTACATGTACCTCATTTTTATCACTGTCAATATACAGAGGAACCTGTCTTGGACATGTTGTCTCTCATACAGGTGGTATCACAAGAGAGGACTTGTAAATAACATTAAATGGGTGGTTTTCTTAATTTGGCATTTCAAGACAGTTTTCTCTGAGGTCATGTTCTACTCTATTTTCAAATTTATCAATGAAGGAATATGTACCAGACTGCCATGCCCCCTAGTTACCATACGTCTGTGTGTGTGTGTATGTGTGTGTGTGTGTGTGTGTCTACTGGGAAATGCCACTTGAGGAGGAAGGTTTGGCACACATGGAATTTGGAAGATGGGCTTGGCAGCCTTGGACTTTGTGAGAGGGGCTTGGCAGTCTTCCACTTGGGAAGTTGGGGCTAAGGCTTGGCAAACTACTGGTATCTGTAGTACATGGGTATCTGTAGTACATGGTACCTTTTTGTTGCTACTGTAACTACCAAAGTCCCAGTTTACCTAACGCACATCCCCAAGTACCATTTTCCAGTAGACACAATAAAAAGAAAGTTGCTACAAGTAATTTTTTGTTATCTCATATACATCCATTGTCCCAAGCCAGATACATGTATATGCTACTAACAAGTCTCGCATATAAGTCCTGGACCAGGTGCCCTTATCTTTCTCTCACTATATGCTTATGTATAACAGTAAATATGAAAGAGATCAATGTCAGTCATTTATTTCTAAGTCCCGAAATTAAAGATTGTGAAGCATTTAGTTTTTGGTCAATAAATCAGTTCACTTGTTTGTTCACAACATTTAAATTGTTTCCATCAAATAACTCAGTTACATGTACTTTCCTCAAATTTTATTCAAATTTGGTATTGTTCAATTCACTTAAGATGGCAGGGTAGTGTTACCTTTTCATTTCCATACAAATGATTCTACTCACTTTTCAGTTATGACAAGCTGCATGGGAAAAAACATTTTATTCCTCACTGGATACTCTCTTATGTATGGTGACAAGTAGGAACGATTTCTCTAGTCAATGTAATTTTTTTAATGTTATGCTTTATTACCTAATGTAATAAATTTACAAAATATAAAGACTTGGTCTTGTGTGGCTTAAAAATTGTAAGTTAAGTTGTGGCATATAGAGTTTTGGTCAACATTTAGGCTTACCAGTATACACAATACTAAAAGTGTGATCGTCCTAACCTTTGACTACAATGTACATGTAGCATTTATTTCTTTTCACTTGTTTACGATCTTACGTGTTTTGTTGATCAGCAAAACTTAATCTAACCACCACATCCAAACAAAATGATAAAGGCCCAGGACAACGGATAACGTAATTCAGACTGACCAATTGTTGATTGATAAACCACAATGACCGATATGAAAGATAACAAGAAAAACAACTGATGACTGTGACGCAGTTACTGAAAGCGGACACTGGACACTACAGTGGACAGAGGTTACTGTAACCTGTAAATAATCATCACAAAAAAATAAATAAGGCGTTGTTACTTGAAAATAGAAATTTGTTTATTTCAATGTTGTGCTATGATTTTCAACCGTCTACAAGTTCATTTGAAAACCTCCTTACATAATCAGCTCAAATTCCAAAAGGACTAAAACTCCTTCTGACAAGAGAAGAGATGAGAGACCAAGTGATTAGAGCTCACTGCTGTAATCACTCGGTCACAAAGGCCTGGACACAGGAAATGAAGAGATATCAACTGTTTTCCGTCTACCGTTTTTATGAAAATAATTTTCTTACATTCATATTATTTCAGAGACAAGTTTACATTTGAAGAATATATATTATGTATATGATTTTTAATGTCATGGAAAATTTATACTGCATAACTGAAAAATGTTCACTCCTGTTTACTTTTTTGCCCTTAGATAAGAGGGCAGATTTAGAATGAGTACAAAATTTTCAAGCTAATTAATAATCATGGACATTCATGCCATCCAAAACACTATGGTGATTAAGGGCAAATTTAAGAGTGGGTGAATACATATACATTAAAGGGCGAAAATAACCAGGGGCAAAATTTCCAGGTATGCCGGGTATATATTTGAAGTGACAAATTTGATCACAGAAAGTCAATATACACCAGAGTGACAACTTAGAATTTATGTATGGGATTCTTAGATATGATCAAGGTTTTTCTAAACATCCAACCTTTTGGTTTGTTTTAATTCTGTTTTATGTCCATTATTTTTCATTTACCAGTATATGGTTGCTGCCAATTATTAACAGCAGAACAGAGAAGAGGGGTACAATGTACTTAGGAAAAGACCACCAGCCTTCCACAAGAACTTGAAGTTAACTGCCAAACTTTCTCACAAAATCAACTCTGGTTCCAGCAGGGCAAGAACTTATGCCGAGTCATAGTCTTGAGCTGAGCGACTTCATGGCTTCAAACACAAAAATGTCTTTAACCATCACACATACATATATGTACATGTACAAAAATGTCTATAACCATCACACATACATATATGTACATGTACAAAAATGTCTATAATCATCACACATACATATATGTACATGTACAAAAATGTCTATAACCATCACACATACATATATGTACATGTACAAAAATGTCTATAACCATCACACATACATATATGTACATGTACAAAAATGTCTATAATCATCACACATACATATATGTACATGTACAAAAATGTCTACAACCATCACACATACATATATGTACATGTACAAAAATGTCTATAACCATCACACATACATATATGTACAGTACATGTACTATATACATTGTATGACATTTATACCTTAAAATACAAAATTATTAAACTTGATAGACATGTTGAAATCAATCCCAATCAAAGGTGCTAATTCAGAATTACATTATAAGAAATAAATTAATAAAAAACATATATAAAAATTATACATTTGTACTGATGGCAGCTATGAGTATCGGTTTTTTTTTTCAATATTATTTTTCTCTAACTAGGCCTCTTAAACCTACCTGTATGTACAATTTTTTTTCTAAGTAAAGATGTGAATGGCCAAAGTCTCCAACTCCATGTGACAGAATACAGAAAATTTGTACCCATGGCATAAAGTATCCGAAAAAAAAAAAATTCAATTTTTTAAAAACAAAAACTTGAAAACCTGAAAAAAATTAAATTCAATTTTTTTTAAAAAAAAAACTTGAAAAGTCGGTACATGTATAAAATAAATCAATATTAACCAGCTGCTTAAATTTCCTCTTATTTTTTGGTATACCAGACTGTGAACACAGACATCTAAGATCTATAAAATCTTTGACTCCTAGACTATCAACAAGTATCAAATATTATGCCCCAAGCTGCTGGATGATGCAATATCAACGTCATATTTCACTAGCATGTATAATCTTACAGGGTAGATCGGAACTCTGTCTGGGGTAGCCTCTGGCTGTTGTAATGTACTCAGAGTTCATTCACAAAAAACCACTACGTTTTATGTCAAAAGACAACCGGAAATTACAGGAGACTTTATGTCTTTACAGAAACAAACAGATTGTAAATTTCACAACATTTATAAAATATAAAATGGAGTGACTGAAAAATGTCTTCTTTTTTCACCGAATTGGTATTCTTATGAATGGATTTCTTTATTAATTAGTCCTGTTATTCTTTTCTCTTGTTGCATCAAACAAATACAAAGACACACTCACACGATGGACCACAAAATCAACTACAATTGGGTGTTTGTAAAAGGGGCATTAACTGTGTTCTAAAAAAATGCTTTCCTTTTTTTACTACCTTGATATACAGTAACAGAAAAAAAATATATACACAGGCATGGTAATTCTTAAATATCTATATATTCTGTGAAAATTGCTGGGGAAACCCTATTTGGCAATTATTCACTTTGAATTGATCAATTTAACCTAACGATTTATACATACATGTACATGTATATATGCATACCACACTAAACCTGACATTATTTTCATAAACTACACATGTATTAGATTTTTATGCCTGTATACATGTAGCTCTTTATTTTTTATTGTACATCAAATACGCTCTTTATTTTTTATTGTACATCAAGTACAAGTAAATAGTAAAAGTAGAAAAAATTGATAATGTTTTTTGATAAACACAGCTACCAGGGTAATGCCCCTTTAGCTCTGTAGTGACATTGATAATCAATCACTTCAATTCTTCCAATTACAAACCAATTATTATGGATTACCAGTATGACTTAAACCAATTTTCCATCACAACATGTACATATATTCAGTATCCTAAAAATATTCCCACAATTAAATGGATGACATTGCTCGCAAAAATTAAAGATAATTGTTACCACATTTAAGACGTACCTCTTAGATCTATGACTGGTTTCAAAGAAAGACACTTGTTTCATAAAAGAGATGTAATCTATATGCCTCTGGCAACATAAAACATATCCAAAAAATAAAAAATAAAACTAAAATCCCTTGATAAAATCAATTGCTACATGTGTATATATACATATATGTACTGGTATGTTTCTGGTTTTAGTTTTCAATTTCTAATCAATTTCATCTGAATCTGTTTTAAATGCTTTAGAACATGAACTAAAAACTTTTGTATTTTGTTTAAACTGTTTTTTAGCCACACTTGACAATTATACAGCTGTATTCCGGTGGCCAGTTTTTAATAATGGCAGAGTAGAGAACCTATAGGTAGTTACAATACAGCTGGGATGAGACCATAAGCCTCCGCAACTCTTAAACTTTGCCATAAAATCAGTTCCAGAAGGCCTTGAAACTGCACTGACAAGAGGTACAAGGTTTAAAGCGTCACACTATATATCAGTATGTATGGTGTTATGCAACACTACCGGTGATAATTTTACAGAATTTCCTCTCTTGCACAAGTACAGTTGTCCCATAGGTTGTATTTTATTGAGAACCACAAGAGAAAGATTTCTGAGTCCAAGTAAAATTTGTGAGTCCAACTAAGTAAAAAGGAACTTGATATATTGCAATAATATACAAATTTCAAATCAGCCGTAACAGCTTATAAATTCAAATAGACGTTTTACTCAAGGAGATGTAACTATAGTCTACACTGTAGATACAAATAAGCATTTTATACCAATACAATGACCTGTATTTCACGGCAGAATTTTCAATGTTTTACACGTATATATGTACAGTCTGTTTCCCCTAGCAATGTTACAGGTGGCCCTTTTCTTCCCAAAATATTAATCCAATTTCCTGAACATATATCATATTAATGTGTTAATATTTTCCCAATCCAGAAAGAACGAACATTTCTTAATTTGGGCAGCAAGAAAAATCACATTTATCGGTATGTCTGCCTTTAATACTTTCATTTTGAGATAAAGTGACATGCCTGTATCTCAAGTCATTATCAGTGTTGTATAAGCATAAAAGTATTGATAATGATTTAAATAATCCTATATTATTATCTGCTTGATCAAGTCTGGTAAATAAATACTTATCAAATGTGCATCAGTTGAAACATATCAGAATCCAGTCTGCAGTAACCAATTAGTTGGCTATTACAGAGAATGTACACGTACAATGTACATGCAGGAGCGCCTCTGTGGCCGAGACCCGAGTGGTTAGAGCATTGCGCTTTACACCATGAAGTCTCTCTCCTCTTGTTTGTGATTTTGTGAGAAAATTTGCCATTTCACTTGTGGAAGGCCTATCATCTCTTTCTGGGTACTAGTTCAAAACATATTTTATTGCCATATCTGTATGCATGGGATTAGTAACAAGTTTTACATTACTTAGTTGAACCTCTCCTGGGTATAGTAAAATCCATATAACCTAGCATGGTGGAGTCTTGGGAACCCTTTTTTGACCAGGATAAATTTAAATTTTAGGTAATAATGCATAACATTTAAATAACACTGACTACAGTGATCGTTCCTACTTGTCACCATATTACGACAGTATCCAGTGAGGAATAAATTGTTTTTATGTGTAACTTGTCACAACCAAAAAGTGAGTAGAATCATCCGTATGATAATCAAAAGGTTACTGCGCTCGCAATCTTATGTGAATCGGACAATACCACATTGTAACTGGTTCTCTCCTCCACCATTTAAAACTGGCTACCCCCATATAACTGAAATAATTGTTGGGTGTGGGGTAAAACAAAAATAAACAAAAGACTGTACATGCAACATGATTTTAACATGTATTCACTACTGGACTTCATACCAGTGTCTGGTTGGCAGTTACATTTTTTTTGTATGAAGAATCACAAAATTTTACAAGCATCTTCTCATTCTGTTGATAAAGATTTGACGAGAAACATACAAAATAAACTTCTGGAAGTGAAACATGAGCGTGTCATATTCTTTTAAAAAAGAACTTTTCACTGAGGAAAACATTTAACAATTGGAAACGAAATACACAGTATTGATTTACAATGTAACAGCATGGCCTTTATGGCAATTTATTTCCTTCTTTTTTTGTAGCTGTGGAAGACAACACAAGCTGGAGGCAAAATGCCAGAAATACAGACCAAATGGCTAAACACACTAAAAATTTCTTGTTCTTTAGATTCATATTTTGCAATCCATGGCCTCAATTTGAAGTTTCTAATGACCTTGCCTAAAAAGTAGGCCAATGACCTTGTTGCAAAAAATCCTGATGTATCATAATTAGAATTTGATATTACAGTATTTAACCTGAACTTGACCCTGATTTAATAGATATGATAAAGTGATACAATGTACATGTATTAAAGTACAACAGATAGCTAGGAAGATAATGACACTGGTTCACTGCCTGAATAGTGAATAGCTTTCACCAAAATGCAGTGTATGCATTCTGATAACAGGAATTCTTTCTCGCTACAGGTGAAATGAAAATATTTTTTTTGTCTTAAAAATTGCATTATCTTATCACCCAACAGACCAAATACATTTCAAAAAAACCACATCCCAATAATTATTAAATCATGAAAAAAAAACCCAAGTGAAAACTGCTCACACTGTTCGAAAGCGGATAGAGCATCTGACTCCCAAAATGAAGGTCCTGGGTTCATATCCTGCTACCAGGTCATACCAAAGACTTTGGTTTCTTATAAAAATTTAATAAAAACCTTGAGTATTACAAAATGTATAGTAAGTGTCTCAACATCAAAAGTGAAACTCCAGAGTTTTTCATCTGAGACTTTAATTTAAGGTTCCATGTCACGGTAGACATGACACATAGAATAACCCTTATTGTATTGGCATCAGACTTTTTTCAAAATTTGTGGCATTTCACCTGAAGCTAAATTACAGACTTATAAGTTATCTACATGTATACAGTAAAACCTCTTTATAATGCCCTTCATTTCATTTGCTATCTTGTTGAATGCCACAATTTTTGAAAGTCCACTTTTCCCATTTTCCCTATAACTTCATTCAAGGTTTCCCTCAACATATGTGCATCACCAAACTCAATTATAATTTATGATTAGCCAAATTTTGGCTAAACAAATGGTGGAAGTATAATAAGGTTTTACTATAAATTGTTTTAAGTCAATGCAATTATGTCCAACTTATCAGGTAATAGCCAAAAATATAAGCTTAATAAAGTGAAAATATACTTTTGACCCAAATCCGGTAAAAATGGACAAACACAGACCTCTGGAAACCAAGAGGTGGGATCAGGTGCCATGGAGGGGTCAGCATCCCCTGTCAACCGGTCACACCCACCACGAGTCCACAGTCAAGTCCAATGAAATACGTAAAGAGTGTATTTCTTTTAATTTTTTATGTGGAATAGTTGTGTAAAGAGTAGAGAAATCATAAATTTTGATACTGTGAATTCGAGAAAAATTGTGTGCCTTAAAATTTTCTACAAGCTGTTAAGAATTTTTAAGTATCCACATCTGATTTACACCGCTTCTGGAATAAGCAACTGTACAGTACGGCTGTCAATATCTTGGTAAGGAGTAAAGATAAAGGTTTGGTAGAACATTAGCTGGATTTTGCTATGTATCTTTGCTTATATGGGGTTTTGTGAAGTGTAATTTCCTTTAATGATGGCCTTTTTTAATAAGAGCTTTTCAATTAAAATTATTGTAATGCATGTGCTAACATAAATACCTAATGAAAATATGATTCACACACACACACACACACACAGTATATATATATATATATATATATATATATATATATATATATATATATATATATATATATATATATATATATATATATAATATATATATATATATATATATACACGTGTATATTTGGTAGTACAAATGTAGGTGATTATCAACCTTAATTTCACCAATCTTTGACACTATAACACTACTTTCCCTAAACCTACAAGTTGTAAAACAAAAACAAATTGTAAACACTTCATGTTGACATGTATGTCATATATTACACAAAAACTTCTACTATCATTAAATACTTAGCTGATTTAATATCACGAGGTGTCAGTCATCTTCAAAAAGCGTATGTAAGGTTGATGAACTAGACAATGTGAATGTGAGAGTGTATCATAAATGAATAATTAATAACTTCTTTACACTTACAGCAGAATGCCAACTATCTAACTCTCTGAGGAGACATACAAAAGTCTGATAAATTGATGTTCTAGTAGGAGGACTGTTTGACTGTAGTTATTGCACTTTGACAGAATTCTATAAAATCCTATATATTTATCCTTTTTTCTATCATGAAATGTTTCTATTACATGTAACTGACAGTAATAAATAATATTCAATTCATTGTTCAAAAACTTTTACACACAAGATATCCCAGAGGGATCTCGGCACCCACTATGGAATGTTTTATGTCTGATCTAAGACAGACTATTATTATCTCTTCTTTTCTCTTATTTTGTGTCTCAACATTGAATTTGAACTTAAATGCAACGATCTCTGAAATTGTAATATGCATCCATAAGCAATTTTGAAAAAATTCCTTCAGTACATTCTGAGAAATACATACTTCCATTGTCAAAATCCAAAATCCTGTCAGCCATGTTAGAATCCAATCTCTCTGAAATGTCATATGCACAACTAGACCTCACATAGGCATTGATTCATAATTAATAATTTACGTTTGGATGATGGCATTTAATGTCAAACGACACATTCGTGGTTTTATCAGTTTTGTAAGGTATATCCGTGTTACAAAGACGACAAGTGGTGCAAGTTTTTCAAACTGATGTTGAGCCTCTTGACATTTGTAGCTTTTTGAACCCCCAGTGAGCCCATATCAGCAACTTGTATGACAATGGTGCCGTGGGGGCACAAGTTCGTCCATTTTCCTCTTGGGTGAACTGCTTTTCACCATGTTGTTTGTTTACCAGTAAACCGGAAATAGAGTATAGTCTTAAACCAGAAACAGATAAATCAAGAAAATATCATAGGGGTATCGTAGCATAAAATCAACGTACCATATATCGCACCAAAAGTAAAATACTGTGATATATCGTAGTTTGGTATATCGTTGCACTACTAATGATTACATTCATTTATATTATCAACTCAACATAGCTAACTTCTATATAATACTTATCAATTATACCCCAAAAATGAATCAGTGTAACTCTGTATCTCATGTTCCCCAATTTTTAATATCAGTGTTGAAATACCCAATTGTTATTTTTATCCTTATCAAATGTAACAGTTTCTATGTTCATATGGTTTTTTTTCTTCACTAGAAGACTAGAACGGCTTTCCCTGGCATCAGCGTCGGAAGCAAATTGAAAGTGGGGGGGCTAAACCAACTTAAAACACATACACACGCCAGAAACGTCTATGTCCTATGTCTATATTTGCAAAAAAGTGGGGGGGCCCCCCCTAGCCCCCCCATCAGTTCCGACGCCTATGCCTGGTACATGTAAAATTTGATTTCCTTTGAAAGAAATGTGGTATTGTGCCAAAATGCAGATGAAAGCATGTTTTGGGTTTATAAATTCAAACATGCTGACAATGTTATAATATATACCGGTATATATAATGTTATTTTATATATAGCATTAGCAAGTTATGGAAACCAAAAGTGTGCCTCACAACACAGAACCTGACAGGACAATGGACAAAGTGATCCCTAGAAGTCATTCACATTTTCCCGAGAAGATTAAGAGAGGGAGTATGAAGTAAAAATGAAAAAGTACCAGTTGATAATCAAAACTCAAGTCCATTAGAACACATCAAATTAGATGTGCAAATGGTCTCAACATGAAGAACAACTGCGAATCCCAAATGTGATAGGACCAGGCGTCAGGAAGGAGTAAGTATCCCCTACCGGCATGCCACATCCATCGCAAACATTCCATGGAAATCTTTCTAGTTCGATGAACGTGTCAAATTCGGTGAAAAGGTCAAGTTTGGTAAAAAGCATGATTGGCGAATGGGAGTTACTGTCTGTGGTAGTGCTCCAGAATATTCCTGAGAGGGAGATTTCAAAATGTTTAACAAGATCCCAGTATCTCAATGATTTTCGTATATCATTTTGGGGTCCGGTAACAGAACCCATCCCCAATGCATAATAGTTTGTAATTTCCCCAAAATGTGCAAAAATTACCAATTTGGAATTGCAAAATATTTTTTATAAAGAAAGCATTTTCAAACAAACGACTCAACTGAAGTTCTTTTATTTAAGTCAAAAAGTAAATTTGGAAAAATTTACGAACCCTGGACCCAGTATGTAAGGAGGTAGAAAAATCCCTGGAAATATTATAATACAGCTATCTGGTGACATTTTTGTTTTACAAACATGGTGCAGAAACTACAACCCATAAATAACTGAAGTTAACAACAATTAATTACTTAAAGTAATAAAATTTAACAAAAACTAAGGAACAATAATAAATTTATAATGATAATGTAAAAGAAAGGTAATCCATTTCAATATTCATACTGATGTAATTGAGCAACTTTTGGCCAATGTGACAACAAAAATGGCCTGAAAATGTGGGGTTTTGAATAAGACTAGGCTGAACATTCTGTCGCCATTTTAAGCAATTTTTTTTTTAAAGTTCTGCCTAAAATAAGACAAGATCCAAATTCCTAATTAATGAATAAATAAAACTGTGCATGCTTAAAACATGTATACAGGGGTTCAAAATTCTTTTTTAGATACTCAAGTCTGGGACTTGGAGAGTAAATATTTAGCAAGTCCAATTGAGAAATTTCAAAGTCTATGCTATATTCTGTTAATACAGTAAAATTAAATGAATGCAGATGAGGCAAGTCCCTCGGACTTCGGGTATTCCTAACTGCCAAGTCCGAACCAAAATTAACCAAGTCCAGGACTTCAGACTTGGGGAATTTTGAACACGTGTATATCTGCTATTACCTCCCTTAGATTATGACATGCACTTTGTGTATCCAAAATATTCTGATAATTCATGTTACAGAAACTGTGATAGCTCAGAGAAAAGGAGATGATCAGTACATAGAATAACCGAAATGACACTTATTCACCGAAATGACAGAGTATTAACTGAAATGAAGCTGAAATACACCAAAATGACACTTATTTGATAAATATTCGGCTATTTGCTAATACTGGATGTCATGATAAACAAAAGTAATAAAGTTAAATATGATTATTTTTGTTTATAAAAAATTAATAGCACAAATGTCTTCTTTTGACCTTTTCGGTTCTCATTCTACACAAGCCTCATTTTTCTAAATTTAATATAATGCAAATTGGTGCTATTACTTGTGATTCTCAGTAATCAATGACTATCATTTATTTTCAGTTTACTTATGGTATCAGCATCATTTCAGTTAATATCACACCTGTCATTTCAGTCATTCTTGTTAATGAGGTGTCAGACAAAATTTAGCATTGCCTTAATTTGTTTCTCAAAAGTAACAATATGTATATAAATATGCTCTTTTAAGCTTGAATTGGTAATGAAAAAAACACAAATATTGAGTAAGCCCCTATATTAATGTTGTTTCGGTGTATTTTAGCTTCATTTCAGTTACCGGTAATACCCTGTCATTTCGGTGAATAGGTTTCATTTCGGTTATTCTATGGACCATGAGATGATGCATACCTGTCAAGTCTACCGATTTCGGCGGTAGTCTACCGATTTTTCTATTCATCTACCGCTTGTCTACCGCCGAGAAAAAAATCTACCGATTTTTCTAATTTTCAACCGATTTCCCTATATTTCGACTGCTTCTTGTCCATTTTCCGGCGATCGGTAGATAATTTTTGTCAGGATTAAATGTTCTAAATCGTAATTTTCAGTCTGTTAATTGGCGACAAAAAAAATAGCTTGAAATTTCTGGCGCCTCCATATCATTGAAGTATTAAGACATCTATTCTAGGTTATATAAGTCCCCTATATCTTCCAAATAGTCATGAAGAACAAAGACTAATAACCCTGTTTATTAATTAATGTTATTAGACCATACAGAGGTGTCATTATTGGACGTGTGTCGACGGTAATTACACAATGACCTGTACTGTAGACAGGTACCTAATATACAGATTGATTACCTGTATATCTAAAGACTAAACATCCACACCTACATGTATAATCACTATCCAAATGTTCTGTCCTATATACAATTATCAAAGATTAACATCATTGATATTATATTAATTCCATGCAGCTTCTGTATCAATCCTCCATGATTTTACTCTAAAAGTAAGCTGAGAAATATCGAAGCGAGATCGTGGTGTCTTCTATGACGTCCGCACTCCACATACTATACACTGTTATACATGTATATTAATTTTGTGATGATTTCAATACAAAAACGATGTTTTATTTCATTTACATAATATTTTATACAAAGATAATAATATCTTCTTGTAACACATTAAATTGAATTTAATAAAATGTCAGTAATGACAGTAAACACATTTATATAACCTCAATAATCTTTTTTTTTTCTTTTTAAAAGCAGATTTGATTTTCCTTTATCAAATCTCTTTTTTTTTTGAGTGAACTATTCAGTAATCATTTGTTGTTTTATCTTATCAATTAATGAAAAAGGTACAATATGAAGATAAAAACCTTCAGATAAATATTTGTGTATGCAAATATTTTGGTAATAAATGTTCAGATCTCAAATAAATAAATCAATCAATCAATCAATCAATCAATCAATCAATCAATCAAGCCTTTGACTTTAAGAATTATCATACTTTCAAATATTTGGCAATCAAACTGAGATTATATTTCTTCCAGGTAAGTCTAGTTATTTATTTTCTGCATTCCAAATCCAACTGTTATATTAGAATATTCAGAATTTTATATATTTGAAAATTTGTCATAACAAATTAAGAAATACTAAATTTTAAACATTCTAATATAACACTATGACCATAACATCATTTTGAGTCTCCCAAGTTGTATGTGTATCACTGTATGTTGTATGTATATATTACATATATAAAAACTTTAAAATAAAGCCTATATCTATTCCTTATAAATTTCAGAGTCAAGTAGAAAATTAAAAGAAATGTGATATATATATATATCATCAATATTATTGACAATAATTCCCTTTTAGATGCATAAAATGGCAGATACTGAAGTCTGAAATCACAATTTTTTCTTGTTATTTCCGAAGGGGGACACCCCCTCCCGTACCCTCCCTCTTTCACTTATTTCGACGCAACTGGTACACACATATATATCAGAATGACAACGGATTCATAAAAAGTTCGACCGTTTTACGCATTTTCTACACCAGACAAATTTCCTAATGTTGACAGGTATGATGATGATGATGCAATCCAATTTTCTTATTTCGCTGTCATTATCTAGACTATTGGCGTATTGCTAGTATAGTCTATAGACCTACTATAGTACACTGCTGTAAGATTTTTTTTTATAAATATCAATTTTTACGACATCCCAAATTAATGTACATATAATTATATAACGGGGTGTTGGGGATTTATAGAATATACACAACCGAAGTCAGTACAGGCAGATGTCCCAAACAGCAAGAATAGTCAGTAAAGTCAGGATACTGCGTAGCTTACTCTTAGTCTTACTGTCAATACTAGGCTAAATCACTAGAATTTGAATTTTTGTAAGGGCACAACAGCTTTTAAATTGATAGAAACAAGTTCGAGTACATACATAGATGGTGAAAATCAATAATACGCACTTACATATAGAAGATTCCTTGAAACCGTGGCAGTACAATAAAGTGCAGTCTGCTTGACATTGAATCGCACATGTGGTAGGCCTAGACCGAACCGAAAACAAATTATAGTACAACTCATTTCATTGGTCGATCTCTTGACTGGTTACCTAACACTAATCACATTTCTGCTTGGTTCATGTTTACCACGATAATCCAGCACCGGCTTTTTATAAAAAAAATATTTCTTTTTACTAGATTGGGCTCGAAGTTACCAAAGTTTTTAAATATTTTATTCAGTTTTCACTCAGTTTATTTGATTTATTTCTGGAGTTTTCCTCAAACGAGCAATATTTTTTCACCATTTAAACCGTATGACATAAATATACCAAAATGCTGTAATTTTTCTGCACATTATAGATACAAAGAGGGTTACGGGTTTATATGAAATATACCATTGTGCAGTGGCGGATCTAGTTCAAATGGCGGGGGTAGAGGTTGGCAACAATAATGTACACAGTAGCCTACATACGTCAACAGGGGCGGACTGGGGATTAGATCCGCTGATGAATGGTAGATTCAACAAACTGACTCATTTATTCCGGGATAATCAGGTGTTCTCGCATATCTATATGTTTACAGTGAAATCTGTGACTAATCCAAATTACGTACAGATATATAAAGATATTGTACTAAGTATGAATATAAGTGTGATAACATAACAATAACAAGATATATGTTTATCAAAATGTTATCACCCTTAGTAGACAGACAGGCGGAGCTACAAATCTACAGGTTCCGACCAGACTAATGTTGTTTGTTTTTCTTTTATTGTTTTATAGATGTTTTACGCCACACACACTTACAATTTTTCAGTTATATAATGACAGTCATTTTTTCATGGTGGTGGACAGGACCCGATACATGTGCAAAGTACCCGGATATAGACCACCGGCCTTCCGCATGTAAACTGGCAAACTTTCTCACAAAATCAGCCAAGGTTCCAGCGGCATTCGAACTTGCGCTGACAAGAGGTGAGAGACTCGGTCATGGTTTCACGGAGCCCCCAGACTAAAAAATGAAGACCTCGGACACTGTGTCTGTAAGCTAGGCTTCCGAATTAGTCTATCAACTGGGCAACAAACTGATATTTTTAACGATAAAGAGGAATTCAATGTCTGGAGAATACTCGGTCGAAATTCTGACCCGATTTTATGTAACTTTTTTGTTGATCCAACCTTCTTTTGAGAAGGATAATCCATGTGATTTATTAGTGGATTGCTAGGCATATTTTGCTTTTGGACGCAAAAAATGCGTCTACGGGATTCCAAATTTCAAAAAATTATCGGAAAGATGCGTAAAACCCAATCCCTTAATTAAATATTGCCTCACAATTAATCCAACACTTGAAAATATGTGCAGTGACAAGGAAGAGTGTGCCCAAAAAGTTGATAAAATATGTGTGAAACCTTTAAATTTTCTGTAAAAACTCGGAAAAATTAGCCAACCGCATCCTCACTTGGCGATTCTTTTTAAACTTTAACCCCTCCAACTTTAATTTAATTCCCCACCCTGCTTTTAATAAGGTACATGTATGCATTACATTATGGTTGTGAAAAGTATAATTTTATGTCACCAGCCTCAAATCCTCACACCCTTCTTGAAAAAATTCTAGATCCTCCAATATTATATAGTTCATTGCATAATCAAAACACATAAGAAAACAATTTTTTACCGGGGAAAAATATTCATAAACTCTGCCCCCCTCCCATTTTGATTTGCTTTCTACGCCACTGCATCACATGAATTCTCCCACTCCTCCTGCTCTCTGTGATAATGGGTATAATATTCTGTATTGTTGAAAATATGACTTAATTAAACCACACGATATTGCATTATATTTTGGTCATTAGATATCAAGTTAATAAACGGCATCAGCGTCGGAAGCAAATTGAAAGTGG
>BROG01000692.1:360000-384045 GCA_030159075.1 Atrina japonica | reverse complement strand
TTAACGAAAATATTCATTTGTAAATATTACATGGTAAAGGGAATATTAATAACAAATTTTATTTCTTCTAAACCTGTATGTAGGTAACTCAATAAGTGCCTTATGTTGTAAAGCTCTTTATCATATACTCGCCATGCCACAATTGTATGAGCAAATGGCATTTCCCATTGATTTCAATATAAAACAATCTTTTTGAAATAGTTTTCAGAGCCTTCCTTTTCAAGTGTATTTTCTGAATTGTTTTTTTAAAAATCATATTTAAAATACATATAGATTGACCTCAACATTTTATTCCAAACTACTTGTTAATTAGTTGTCTAATAATGTATGTATTTCTGTTAATACTTTGGTATACATCTTTTATTTCTTGTTGAACATTTCAATGTTATAAGGCCGATATGTTGAACATTTCAAGGTCATATAATCTGTGTCTGAATATTATATGTAAACATTTATGTAGACATATTTATCCATTGATGGATAATTTTTGTGACGATTTTCAAGTTTTCCATTTCCTCGAGTAAAAGCTACAAAGGATCTTAAAATATCAACAGGAAAAGTTAAACAGGAAACAGGATATATCGAAAGAATAATTTGTTAACACATATATAATGTTATATATATATATATATATATATATATATTCATCTTCACATGATATAATTATTTTAGTTGAACTTGCTGAAACATTTTTATCTGTTGTGTTATTTTGTTATTCTATCTAATATTATTGATTAACAGTTCTTCTTATTTTCATACACATTACTCTTTGTATTAATGTTTGTATAGAGTAACTTAAAGAATATTTTTATAACAAAATTTACACACACACATACACACACACATGTAGACACTATATCAACAACCAATAACCATACAATTTAAGATTTTCTGCCCAGGGTATATATTGCTAGATATAAGCTTCAACATTTTCTGCCTGGGGTTTTTGCTACATTTCATGGTAGAAGATTTAATATAATATTTCTCAAATAGCACTTTTGACTACTGTTAACATATAAATTATGAATTGTATATTATGTGATGAAAGAAAATTCACAACCTAAACTGCCACAGGACCTTTACGGTCAGCACAAATACTTGTTGTTTTATTAACATTTCTATTGTTTTATTAAAAAAGAGCAAAAAATAACTCTTAGCATAAATTTTCCTATGTTCACAGTTTCATAGTTCGCTCACTCTATTTTGTATTCAATATATTTGTTATGGTAAAGTGTCACATTAATTAAACAGATTCTTGATTCTGAAATTAACATTTTTATTTGTTGTGATTTTTAGCTGATCTGATTCAGGTGAGATAATGCCATCACTTTGCGTCCGCCGTCTGTCCACCTGTTCACATTTCACTTTTGAACTTCTTCGGCAGAACCACTGAATGGATTGAAACCAAACATGGCATGAATGTTCCTTACGAGGTGCTGACCAAGTGTTCATACTTTGGTGCTGATCTATCATCCAACATGAAGTCCAAGCAGGGGACTTATTTTAACATTGGATTATTTAGGAAATGCATACACAAGTCTTCTTAAGAACCAAAGGATGGATTGAAACCAAACATGGAATGAATGCTCCTTAGAGGTGCTGTCTGAGAGTTATTACCATGGTGCCAATACATCTTCCAAGATGGCCACCAGTGGGGGATTTATTTCAACATAGGAATCTACGGGAAATGCATGCAAAATCTTACTCTAGAGAATCACTGATTAGATTTAATCCAATCATGGCATGTATCTTTCTTACAAGATGATCACCGAGTGTTGTTACTTTGATGCCGATTCGTCATCCACGATGGCCGCCAGTGGGGTGGGGACTTTGTTAAATATAGGACCCCGTTAGAAATGTATACAAAATTCTTCAAAAGAACCATTGAATGGGTTGAAACATGACATGGATGCCCCTTACAAGGTACTGGCCAAGTGTATGTACTTTTGTGCTGATTTGTCGTCCAAGATGACAACCAGCAGGGGACTGAACTTAATGTAGGAACCTTAAGGGTCATGCATACAAGAATCTTCTACAAGAGAACCACTGCATAAATTGATACCAAACATGAAATGACTGTTTCTTACAAAATACTGGCTAAATGATGTTACTGTAGTGCCAATCCGTCATCTAAATGGTCTAGAGATATACATGTATTACTATTCAAATGTGGAAACTTGACAATAGGTAAGCCGTTTGTTTTATAGCCTGGTAGTTAATTTCCCATCTGTGTCTATAGTAAGTAAAATTTCAAAGTAGGAAGCATATGTGGTTGACATTGTGTTGTCTTTAATTTCTAGTTCGTTGGGATACAGCGCATTTACGTACGTATGCAAATTGTCAATACTAATTGACAAAACGCCGCCGATATATCTAGATTTCAAATTAAAGGTCAAAGCTAGCCAAATTGTAAATTAATGAATATATTAACGATTGTGTTTATGAACTGATTTAATATTTTCCTCGAAATCAGTATTTCAATGGCTAATATGCATTGAGAGCGGTATATTTTTATATGCTGCATAAATTATGTAACGAACCTAAATAAAGTTGATTTTTAGCAATACTGTAATAATAAAAAATGAAAAAATCAAGATCACAGCAATATTATTCAATGAAATGTAATGATTTTTTGTTTAACGGTCACTTTCGTTGTACTCCACAGTCAGGTCATGGCATCTCTGTGACCGAGTGGTTAGAGCATTGCGCTTTTAACCATAAAATCTCGACTTTTGTCACCGCAGGCTCGATGCCCACTGAAACCTTAGTTACCAGTTACAGAAAGTCGGTGGTGTCTTCACAGGCATCATTGAAATCAAGGTATCTCTTCTACTATTAAAAACTGACCATCATCAACTAATAAAAAAAAAAATGCTGTGTGGTGTCAAACGCTGTTAAAACAAATAAAACTCCTGATCCAGTCACGGCTTCAAAATTATATACAAATGTACAATGGTTTATAACCAATGTGGGCCGAGTGGTTTGAGCATCTATCACTTCTGGTCAGTGCAAGTTGGAGTTCCGCTAAAACCTGAGCTGATTTTTGTGAGAAAGTTTGCCAGTTTACTCGCGGAAGGCCGGTGGTCTCTTCCGTGGTTCTATGTAACCGGGTTCTCTCCTCCACCATTAAAAAAAAGGCCACGACCATATAACTGAAAAATTTTTGATTGTGGCATAAAACACTATTTCAAATCAAACGTCCCATGTAAAAGATAATGAAAAGTGTTTTTCACGATCAAAGATCGATAGTACTTATCTTCACCAGCATGCAGAGATTTTGATTGTAAAATATTAAGTACAATGATATTGGCAATTAAATGAAACAATATTGTTTTATTGGTAATTTTTTTAATTAAAAATATAAAAATACCATATTTCGTACAATTTACTAAATATAAACGATTGTCTGGAATACAAGAATTATTATTATTATTATTATTATTAATATATATATATATATATATATATATATATATATATATATGTGTGTGTGTGTGTGTGTGTGTGTGTGTGTGTGTGTGTGTGTGTGTGTGTGTTTACAGTTGTCAAGAAGTTGACAGAAGGTCCAAGTACAGAGTATCAAAATCAGTACTCAGAAAAAATTTGCATTTATAAAATATTAAAATCAAAGTGAAAACACTCATCTTACTTATTTAACCCAATCAGAAGATACATTTTTATACAACAGTTACCGTCTTTAAACTTCTTGCTTGGCTTGCTATAGTCAGTTGAATTTTTCTTATATCTAAGCGATTTATTGCTTTGAGTATGGGATTCCGTTTACGATAAATTATTAATTAAGTATATAAATTAACTTTCATCTGTCTTTCGTGATAGTTAAACTGAGAAAATATCGCCCAACACATATAAAAATGGAATTGTTTGAATATATTTTAAGCGATTATATGTTTTTATAGATTAAAGGGCATTTAACTGAATCACACATAATAACACCTGATCCAGGCAGGGCCCCATGAACACGTATAAATTAAGTAATTTCAAAACGAAAAACTTTCAGAAAGTATAAACACGTCCTTTTATAGTATCTTTATGTTATGAAATGACTCCTCCGAGCTTTTGATCCACCTAATTTTATATGTCAAGTTTGGACCCTCCGTTGCCTCGTTGTCAGAGAATCGCAATTAAGCTGACTAAATGGAGCAAGCAAGCATTTAAATGTAAAAAAAATATCAACTGATGAAGTCTTATTGACAGAAACGATCATATTGAGAGTTTGTATTAACCCTTTTATCTGCAAAATTGTAACTTTGGTATTATGTTTATCATATTTCGTAGTATTGTACAATACACATTCAATCACTAACTAATCTTTGGTGCAAGTTAATATGTACAAAAACTTCGAAGATACAAAAGCTTGATATAATGTCAATATCATAGATATTAAAGTATTAACCATTAGGAAGTTCGGGAGACAGTAAACAGACCTGGTGAACATTGTTCAAACTTGGATCTACCAAATATTCCAGAAACGGGAGCAGGTGCCCCGTAAGTACCTCCTGTCGACCGGTCACGCCAACTGAGTCTACAGTCAAATACAAAACAACTGAGGAATAAATTCTCGTTACAATCCGTATAGACGATTACAGCAACTACTATAAGATAATCAAGATATCAGTAGCTACGTGTACCTTAGAAATAGAGTATTCCGATTCCCGATTTTATTTAAATACGTACAAACCAAATTAATTAGAAACGCTTAATCCGTAAGACGATTTTGAAAAATAAAGTGCAGTAGACTATGGGCTTTTCAAATATTCAAGCTCATTATTCTAATTATATAGTTATTAAAGTTGTCAAACTTCAGGTAAAATAAAAATTATATTGAGTATTACAAAAACTGTATTGGCATTTCTGACATGTTCATAATTTTTTACATTTGTAAACAAATACATGTATCTCCAATCGAAGGGTAAATTGTGCGTGTTTTCATCTTTAAATTGTTAAAAGTAGCAGACAGTGAACCGAGTTCCAGTGGACCGTGTCGACGTTTCACGCAAAGCATAGTTTTTTTTATATAAATTGTGCACTAGATTACATTCAATATATTTGCCGAGTTCATTATTTAAATGTCTCCATGTTTGTATTTGTTATTTTGTAATGATAAATTTAACATTGCAATAAGTTTATTCCCCAAACTGAAATCGTACAAATACAGATATATGCAAGAATATGAAAAGAAGATACTTTAGATCAACATAACCACTTAATATGCTCTTTCTCCATACTCACAAACTAAAACCCACCTCCCTCTCTCTCTCTCTCTCTCTCTCTGTTCGATGTTTTACATTTTATTCATTATATATTATTACATTGAATACATATAATTAAGAATCAATAATCTGAAAAAGTAAATCAAACTCTCTCTTTCTTTCTCTCTCTCTCTCTCTCTCTCTCTGACGTATCTACATTTTGTTTATCACAATGATTACATTGGAGACATATTAATAAACTCTGAAAAAGTATATTATGACTGATAAATTTTATATCATACCTCTCTCTCTCTCTCTCTCTCTCTCTCTCTCTCCAAATATATGTCGATTGTCTATAGTTCAATATAATAATGATGTATAACATACATTTCGTGGTTAAGATAGATTTTAAGATTAACAATTAGAATTATATAAACAATGCGATCAAAGTGAGGATACACATGGACAGCAATGAACCTTTAGATATACGGGAGGCAGAGTTTGGGTCCGATGATCCGCCACTTACACATCTTGTGCCACTGAAAGTCACTGCTTCAGTTTGACCTACCAAGGAGGATAATGTGTCAGAAAAGAGGGAGTTGTCTGTTGGAATGCTGTTATGGTTCTGGCAGTTTGATGGGATCGCTGCGTCTATTGGAAGACAATCTCGGTACACTAAGTCTATGGGGAATTCAACATCTGTAATAAGAAATTGACATTAATTTACACATGAAAAATACCTTGAATATAATAATTATACATGTACAGATGTACGATATCAATAAACCCTATAGGCTATAGATAGACAGAAATAAAGACAGACCTACAGTTAGATAGACAGATTGATTGAGAGATAGACAGACTGATTAACAGATAGACAAACTAACAGATAAACGATAGATAGACAGACAGATAGAGACAGATTGATTGACAGACAGACAGATAGATTGACAGAGGGACAGAGAGACAGATAGATAGATAGACATACAGATAGAACATTAATTAAAGTAATAACATAGAATAATAATTTTATTTAAAATTAGAGTGTAAGGAAAATTGCAGGATTTAGTATTGTAAACATAACTACAATAACTCAGATAATCCATATTTCATGTTTATTTATAATCAGGAAAAATTGTACTAAAATCCACTGATAATCATTACCTCCATTACCAGTATTAAATTGAATCTAAAATTCGTTATATTAATGAAATCAAAAAGGTAAACTTCAAATACCTGTAACAATCAAGTTAAATGTTAAACTCAGAGTACCCCTATATGCAACACATCTTTGAGGACGACCATCCTGCGATACAGCAGGGCATGCCACGAAACTCAAGCCTTCACCCGACTGTCCAAATCGCGCTGATGAACAAATTGGGCTGGTTGGTAGTACTGTTGCACTAAAAATGGTTTGTAAGGTACTTGGAATGGAAGAGAATTTAGTATCAGTGCATCTTGCACACATATCTGAAAAAAAAATAAAGCAATGTGACCAATCCTAAGTACAAAAATATCAATAGATAATTTGTTGTGTGTTATTCATAATTAATTTGATTTACTTTTTCTGTCTAAGAATCCATATTTTGTTTTCTTCATTTCACAATTTATACGTTATGCCTGGACAGGGAATTTTGTTAAACAATATGGAGTCCCCTATCAGAAATGTTAGATTCTGGAGCATGATCATATACATTGACTCTTTTTTACCAATCAGATCAAAAACTAACTGATGACATTTTCACCGAGCTTGACCTTTTCACCGAACTCGAGAGGTTGCCATGCAAAATTTGCGACAGATGTGGCATGCTAACACGGGATACTGACACCTTCCGGACACCTGGACACTCCCATTTCGGATTCGCAATTGTTCTCCATGTTGAGACCATTCTGAATATCGAATTTGTCGTAATCTAATGGACTTGTAGTTTATATTATTCATTTATTCTTCTAATTTGTTTTCCTCCTGTACTAACTGTAATGCTTTTTAATCGTAGTTAAAATTTTAAATTCTCAAAAACATGCAACATTCCACAACATCGACAATGTATTTTAAATGAGCTATTACATCTACAAAGCGAAAGAACGTCGAATACACTATGGCATATTAGATCACCCTACCTCATACCTACAACTTTATTACATCTTATACATATTAGGAAATGAGTAGGGCTGAAAATTGGCAATCCTGTCTAACACTTTCAATACAGGGCTCAAAACATATCAATCAACCATCATATTGTAGATATGAAAAGCACATATACCAAAGTAGTAACCGTCAACTGATCCAAGAGACAGTATACAAAAATTAGTGAACATTGGGCAAACACGGACCTTCTGAAGATCAAGATGTGGGACCAGGTCACCTGCTAGTGGAGTCAGCATCCACTGTCAAACGGTCACACCCATCACAAGTCCACAGTCAAATTAAAAATGAAAGCAAGTAAGGAATAAATCGGTATAGACTATTCAAAAACTACTATCGAAAAGGTAACTCAACATTTCAGTTAGTGAAACATAGTATACGTCATTGAAGACAAGATCATTATAACGACCACAAGATTTGCGAAATATTGACTTGAAACACCATTCATTATTCCTTGTCACAATGCCCTATTAGTAAGTATTTGTCTCTGTATATCAATACAGACGTATTACAGATTCACACTGCTTTTACATCTCATTCCCCCTTACCTGTGGATCACCTTCCTAATTAAATGACTTTTTACATTTACAAAAACTTCGACAATACCAATTAGTACCTTTTTAGTTTTAGGTGTTGATATGAATGTAAAAAATGGCATACAAAATTATAGAATCTACATAAAAATATTTAGTCTACATACATTGCACTTTCATCACCTCATTGCTTCCTTCGCCTCTAACATATTTTTTCAACATATTCGTCATACACATTAAAATTCATGACGAAAAACGGACTTTGTATATACAATATAACACCCCTTTTGTTATAGCAACAAAAATACGAAATTCATTTTATTTGGTTACAATTTAGAATTGGTTATCATATATTAGTCAAAAAGTCTTTATTACATACTATTGGTCTATGTACAATGTTTGTAGATCACAACATGAGGCCAATGTATATGTGAAATGTAAAAATAAGTTTTACTCAAAGAATTTTAATGATACTTCGACTAATTACTAATAATCTATAATTACTTACAATTCAGACAACAGAATTTCATTTCATTTCAGGGTAGACGAGGGATCAGGTAAAATACAAGTAAATTTATTCATATATTTTTTAATTAGATATCATATAAAAATCTAAGTATAAATCTTCAGGATGTCCAGGATAAATATATACAAATCTAGTGAACATTGGAAAAACACGGATTTCTGGAATTCCAAAGGTGGGACCAGGTGTCATGAAGGAGTAAGCATCCCCTGTTGACCGATCACACCTGCCGAGTGTCCACAGCCAATTTCAAATGAAATTAGTGAGGAATGAATCCTAATCACAATTGATTTACAGGACTCAAAAACCCCTATAGAACAGGCAACTCGACATTTCATTCTGTGAAACAGAGTAATCGCAAACAAGGTTATTATACCGACCGTAAAATTTGCGAAACGTTTACATCAAACGCGATATTATATATCTCGAGGACAATTTGTGACAATGGATCCATCCCTGTAAATCAGATAACTTTAAGTTAAAGGACACTGTGTAGTTATTTAGAATTTTAATATTTGTATAAATGACTACCCATATATTGTACAATTATTCATTTGAAATATGTCTGTTCTCTATATCATACCGATTTTGTCTGTTTTATTTATCTTTTTATCAATTTTGGTATCCAACTTACTTTGTTGTATGTACATGTGTACTATAATCCTATCTATAAGGATATCTTCAAGTAGTATATGTAATGTCCGTGTATGTTTTTATCGTATCTGATTTTAAAAAAGTGTAGCAGAATTTCGGGCTTTTCAGTTTTTAATGTTGTTTCAAGTTGCTGTAATTAATGTTCAATTCATCAATAGATTACCTAAAACATAAGTAAATTAAAATAAAATTTGACCTTATTTTGTTTTATTGTTATATGTTATTTTTTGTACATAATGTCAAGAATTTGTTATTTATATGGAGATGTCAACAGCTTTCGAAGGGGAACTTCTACGTGCCAAGCGACCATATGCCGTAGTCTAGTTGTAGCGCGTCACACTCAAAAGTAAAATATCCTGTGTTTAAATATCCGTACTATGCATAGGCGTCGGAAGCAAATTGAAAGTGGGGGGGCTAAACCAACTTAAAACACATACACGCCAGAAGTGGGGGGGGGGCTAAACCAACTGAAAACACACACACGCCAGAAACGTCTTGGGGGCTAAGCCCAAATTTTCAACACCTATGCCTATCTTTGAAAAAAAAGGGGGGACTAAGCCCCCCCTAGCCCCCCCCCCCCCCGGCTCCGACACCTATGCCATGCCATACCCGACCAAGACTGTTCCCTTCCTATTCTTGAGGAAGAGACTTGGAACCGAGGTCCCATGTCACGCCAGGCGTTGCATTTAAATATTCATCACTGCACTGGTCTCGGTCAGTCCATAGCACAGGTCAAAATTTGTGGCACTTCATTAAATGCTGATAACAACTCTGTTGTAAAACAACATTAAAGCAAAAATAAAGAACGCACCGAGGGAAGGAACCGTCACCAGTATACCTTCTTTTAAAGTTTTCGGCACATAAAATCAAACACGGCACATCCCATTTGCGAGACAAACGCTCTAATACTATACCATCGCGATGGGTCAAGTCTAACCCTACATACGAGAGTCTACAAAAGATACACAGGGTATCTCCCGAAAACTACACTTTATTACCCTTCATAATACGTTTTCCTAAAAATAGAGATCTACGAAATAAAGTCACGTTTTAAAATCTCAAATTCATACGTATATCTACTTGTTTCGTACATGTGTATATACTTATTTAATCTGTGTCAGTCTTTCGTGATTCATAACTTTCAACCACAACTTATAGATGTTATTTAAACGTGTCGACAGAATCATAACATTGAATGAATCACTTCTTATTGTTAGGCCTACATAGCAATGGTATCTTACAACCTGGTATATTTGTACTCATTCCTCTGTACGGAATCATTTTTACCTCGGAAAGCATATGAGCTATCGGTCAGTTGTTTAGTATTTTCAATGTGCCCGTGATATTACTGTTTAACCCCCCCTTTATAGAATATATTAGCACCGCCCACTTTATAGAATATATTAGCACCTTTTGGTAAAGTTGATATGTCTCTGTATATACATGTCATCCTAGATCTACGTTATGTGTTTATAAACCTACTGAATGTCAAGTGTTGTTCGTATCTTATTACGCGTGAAAACGCCAAAAATAGAATGTACTCACTTTGTCCTGATGTTATGGTGGCCAAACATAACACTGACAGCACTGCCAAACGTATCAAATCTCTACAGTCAGTCGTCTTCATTGTAAAAATTTAGTGTAAAGTAGTAAAGAGGCGCACAGGAATAAACTATGAAACATCACTGCACGCTTGAAGTGTGCTACAGACTGCGATCAAAAGTCATCTGACGAATGTGTTCCATTTTGGTAGACTACCAGAAGCATATTTTATGGTAAAAATTTAAATGAGTCGAATTCCTTGCGATTCAATAAACAGATACATTTAAACCTTTAAGAGACTTTATAGTTATTTTGTTATTTTGGGGTATATATATTTATTTATTAATGTTATTTCACGTATTTATAGGTGCAACATCCTCCCACTCATATACATGTAATCATAACTTTCTAACACATTATAATATAATGACTGATGCATGTAACATGAAATCTGTGTAGAAAAGTTATAATTTACATGTGTTAACGTACTAACGAGCGAGCTGCACTATCCTACGGGCTCTCCTTATATACTGGACAATCGCGTGTCAATAATTTCGAACATTCTTGAATTCAACACAGACACAAACACACACACACACACACACACACACATATATATATATATATATATAAAAGGGTTGTCAGATTTTCTATTAATCGGTTAACGAATGTTTTTCCGATCGAGTACTGGGTTACTCGGTCATTTGTGTAAGATTGCAGTTACAGACCCTAATATTATTCAAATATTATAAACATAATACCAAAGTTATAATGCTCAAGACGATATCGTTTATGTCAATTAGACTTCATCAGTTGAGCTCCAGTTTGAAAAGTATGTGTTTTTTCTAAAGAGTAAGAGGTGCAAGGAGTTATTTATTTTGCCCGAGGAAGTATTATATCTTATGTCCGGAAAAACGTTTCTTAAAACTCTGTGGGTCATTCTATAGCTTTCGGATACTACATAAGGAAAGACCTTTTTGTCTCATCTAAAATGTCACATTGGTAGCTTTATCAATATGCTCCAGGGCGTGTTCAACATATGAACATTTCATATGCAGAAGTAAACTACTCACTGACAAATTATTGACACAGGGATATCGAAAACCGAGTTTGATGTCAACGTTCCGCAAATTTTACGGTCGGTATGATAGTCTTGTTTGCGTCTACTCTGTTTCACTAAGTGATATGTTGAATTACCTATTCGATGGCGGTTGTTGAGATGTCTGTACCAATTATGACGAGGATTCGTTCCTCACGTATTTCATTTTAAATTGACTGTGGACTCACAGCGGGTGTGATCGGTCGACAGGGGATGCTTTCTCCTCCATGGCACCTGACCCACCTATTGATTTCAAGAGGTCCGTGTTTGTCCATTTTTACCAGATTTGTACCTATATCCGGGACATCCTAATGATATATCCCTTGGTATCCGAGACTTTTTATACTGTATCAGTGCTACATTTCACCGAATTTCTGGTAATATGATTCATTAAAGTTTTAAAGTTGGCAAAACGAGAAAAAAAGTCAGAAATTCCAAGAAAAAATTTGGGAAAGCCAACTTTAAAGTTGGAAATTCAAGGGAAAAGTTGGCAAAACGAGAAATGAAAAAAATAAGGTGGAACTAATATGCTTCAATACCCAAACATATAATTTATTTCTTTCGTCTGAGCTCTGCGCATAATTATACCCTTATTGGCATAATTAAAAATAAAATAAAATACCCCCCTCGGAGTCACTGTAATGTACACTATATACAGAATTTGCAGATTATGAAATCTGATATGGTGATGAAAGAATACTCGTCACTATTTAGTATTGTCATTTGCTTACTTTTAAATTGAAGATAAATTCGAGAGTGGGCACATGCCTACTAGTCATGTGCTCACTTTTGAATTTATCTTCAATTTAAGGGGCCTCCGTGGCCGAGTGGTTTGAGCATTGCGCTTTAAATCACAAGGCCTCTCACCTCTGGTTCGAATCCCGCTAGGGTCGTTTCGAATTATGTGGGAAAGTTTGCCAGTTTACTTGCGGAAGGTCGGTGGTCTTTACCCGGGTAACCGGGGTTTCTCCTCCACCAATAAAAACTGGACGCCATCATATGACTGAAATATTGTTGAGTATGGCGTAAAACAAAAAATCAAATCAAATAAAAAAAAAATCTTCAATTTAAAAGTAAGCAAATGACAGTATTATGCACTGAACCCACAAATATAACAATTTAATTTTCTTAGTAATAATCAAAACATAAAGAATCTTTACACGGAAATTTTTCTATATAGAAAGCTTTCCTCCGGGAAATGTTTCTCCTTAATCCGGAATATATTAATAATCCGTTCACTGATTATTTCAAAATATAATATACTATAAAAACATATGCTGAGTGTAAATTCCACATGTTTCCAAATTTGAATTTATAAGAGATGTTCTCACTTACTTTGAAAGTAATAGGACACAATTCAAATTTATGAAAGACATTTCAACATGTTCTGAGTGTATTAATATAGGCTTAATTACATTACAATTTATTTAATATATATTAGACCCTTAACACTATGTTGGTAAATTATTCTATGTCGGAATTAGTTATATACTAATTAAAAGTCAGTCAAAATCAAAATATAGTCACATGATTTTTAGTCCAGACAGGGGCAGGTTGGTTTCCTGTGTTTCGGATGACAGTAAAAACGAGGTCCCGTGTCACAGTAGGTGTCGGCACGTTAAAGGACCCTCGTTGCTCAACGACCGTAAGTGCCGATCATAGGCCAAAATTTGAAGCCCATCACCGGCATTTGGTGATGTCTCCATACGAGTGAATAATTTTTCACAGGACGTTTAACAACAGTAAACAAACAAAACAAACAAATGGAGGTACTGCATTAATACTGGTGAAAATACCATTCCCAACTAATCACCCATATATATCTTGCTTTTCTTCGAATTAGAACTATTCCTTTTTTGCCAGTCAAAATTTATCAGTCAAAAAACATAATATTGACCTGGGCTTCGCCTCGGTCAATATCATGCTTCTTTGGACTGATAAATCCTTATGTCACCCTCAACTAAATCCAATAATTGTATAATACCATCAATGAAAATATTACAGAACCTGAATCTACCTTGTCCAACTTTCAGATGACGTCACGTAGTCGAAGTACTAACCATTGTGACGAAACTGAACGGAATCGGACAACTCGAACATGGTCTTCAACTGTTGTTCAAAATCAGTACCTGGTGTAACAATATCAAAAGCTCGTAATACTCAAACATGTATATACCTAAAATCGGTCTAATAAAGGACCCAGGTGTTGCTTTTTTGTATAATGTTACACGAGACAAATGTATATTACTATGAAAATGTGAAAAAGTACATTTACTTTTAAAAGATTATAGGAACAGTGGTAAAATTGTTTCAAGAACAAAACTGTATTATAATCAGAAGGCAATAGACCATTTTCGAGTTCGAGCATTTTGTTTTTTTTTTTCTTTTTAGAAAATTTGAAGGCACACATTTTTTTCAAATTTACAGTATCAATACATACGACTTCTCCACTTTTTACACAAGAATTCCACATAAAAATTAAAAGAAATACTTTTTAGTATCATAGACAACTTTTTTTCACTAAAGGTGATACCCCAAAATTTTGATATCTAGCCACTGATTATCATGATACTTATTTTGTCAAACACCACTCTGATTCTACACATATAGGCACTGAAAGTAATGTAAAAAGATGCTAGAATTTCTAATAGACAATATATGTAATGTTCCGAGACGTAGTCTTTCAACAAACTGTCGGCATTCCTGTGGGAACCAATTGCGCTGCTTTATTGGCCGACCTGTTCCTTTATTCATACGAAGCAGACTTCATTCAGAAACTGCTGAAAAAAAAGAAGAAAAGCTAACGAATGTCCTTTAATTTGACATTTAGATATATCGACGATGTTTTTGTCAATTAACAATGACAATTTTCATACATTTGTCAATGCGATATATCCCAGCGAACTAGAAATTAACGATACAACAGATTCAAGCACTCACTCTTCATACTTAGATATTTAACTCACTATAGAAGCAGAAGGGAAATTGGCAATAAGCTAAACGACAAACGCGATGATTTCGGCTTTCCCATCCTAAATTTTCCGCATTTAAGTATTAATAACCCAAAGTCACCCGCATATGGAGTTTATATTTCACAAATGATCCGATGTACCAGGGCGTGTTCGACATATAAACATTTCATATACAGATGTCACTGACAAATTATTGACACAGGGATATCGAAAACCGTGTTTGATGTCAACATTCCGCATATTTTACGGTGCGATTACTCTGTTTCACTAAGTGAAATGTTGAGTTGCTTTTCGTTGGCGGTTGTTGAGACGTCTGTACCAGTACGTCATTTCCAAGATCCCTCCACAGACCACCACTCTCTGTCATGTGACTTTCATCATCCCCTGACAAAATTTAGGGCATATTTTGGACAAAATGGCAGGCACCCTACAGTAGTCTTCGTATCAGCTGATAAATAAGAATTTCAGATTTATACAAAAAATCCTACAATAAATATATTAACTTATAAACATTCTTCTATATCTTACAGTTGTTGGCTAGGTGTATACTCCTGATTTGACTCAATGTTTACATCAGTGTCAGTGATGGCATATCATATACCTAAAGGCTATAAATACGCTGAAGTTGTAGGTTCATATCTTTATTAGGAAATTCGTTTAAATGAATTGTTGTCCATCCATGGATATTTATCTGATTTATTTTTCTCTCTGGAATCCGATTTACACCATGATACCACATATCAGTACTTGTTTTTTTATTTAATATATTGATTTTCTCTACCCTCCATGGTTAATTAGTATTCACCGCGACCAAAGTGTCCTAAATTATCTCAAAGTTACATGATCAGTGTGTTGTAATTTCTGAACTGTTCCGGATCTCGGAAACGATGTATTGTCACGGCGTTTGTGACCGGTCGACACAGGATGCTTACTTCTCCATGGCAACTGATCCCACCTATTGGTTTCCACAGGTCTGTGTCTGTCCATTCTTACCATACTTATATCTATAACCTGGACATCCTAAAGATTTATACTTTGGTATCCAAGATTTTTTTATACAGGCCTATGTAGAAAAATACAAACATATTCCTGTTCAAGAATTTTGAGGGTAAAACATGTGTGCCCTAGCTTACTTTATGAAGAATTTGGCCAATTTCCATTAATAAATAGTTATAGTCTGTCCTAGATATGCCTTTCCACTTCATTTATAATGATAATTTTTAAATATTCCAGTATCTCTCAATACATTTTGATTCATAGCAAACTTTACAAGTGTCCACTCCCGTTTAATCAAAATTGGACAGCAACATTTCTCAGAATACACACTGTGTGCCATGTACCTGATGTCTGCGGCAATTTTCCATGTAGATTTTGATTGCTCGCGCTGTACTTCTGCCAAAAAGCCGCTAACACGGAACACTTTGTAGCTTGCGTTTATTCCAATGCATAGGGCCTACCGTAGATCAGATCTTTAGAAACGTATCCGACATTGACCTTCTTCATCTCTTTCAAATAAATCTAAAGTTGAGTGCATATATAATAGATATACATAGTATATAATTCCACGATGCAAAAGCCAGTGTCAAACTTTCGTGACAAGTCTTTCGGATTACTTGGTGATGCAGCTGTGACAGATGCTACAACTACATGTACCTTGATGTCTCAGCATAAAACCAGTTTTTCATCACAAATTATGAATCATGACTAAAAATGTTACTTCCATACTACAGATAAATTCTGACCATAATAAATTTCTATACAAATGAAACATGCTTTTGTATACAAAGATAAATTTGATATGTGTAATTATCAGACTGTATTTTCTATTTGTCTTCAACCCCCACCCCCCCCCACCCCAAAAAAAAAAAGGTTTTGCATTCATACACATTGTACATGTGTCACCAAGCTAAATACAGACATTTTTGTTTTGTTCATTTCTGGACTTTTGAAAACAAAATTGTCTTTCTTTTTTCATACGTATGTTTACTTTTTGATTTACTTGCATATTATAATTGTCAATTTACAGATTCAATTGTTTATGTTATCCACCATAAGTGCTTAGACTTTCTGACACCTGGACAATAATTATGATACAGGAAATGAACTTACTTCACTTCCTCTCTTTACATAATTATTTTATCACTGTCACTATTTTTAGTCACTTGATGAGTATCTAGAAAGTAAAGGACCTCACATAAGAGACCACCTTACAAATAAGACCACTTTTAGTCAGTCAGTTAGGTGGTCTTAACAGCAAGGTTCCACTGTATCTGGAAATGACCACCAGCCTTCTGACAGTACAAACTGACACTTCCCCAGCTAGGGTTTTAGCGGGCTATAAAACGCACCAACGAGACACAAAAGATTTCAGTCATGTCTGTAATAGAGACGCCCACTTTCAACTGAAACAAAACAAAAACTGAAAATATGTTATAAAAATTTAATGATGAGAGATTTGATGACAAAATTGTAGTCAGGTAGCACATGCTTAAAACAGCAGGACTACTCTGCTTTTGATAATGAATCTTGCTGGTTGGTAGAATCGTAATCCTCGTCTCGCTCACGTTTAGATCGTTTACTTTTCTTGTGCTTAGAACGATGGTGATCAGAATCTTCATCTTTATCCTTCCTGCAATCAAAAACAACATTTTCTAATACATAGATACAGCATTATTTGGTATATACAATGTAGTTATAATTTTCTGCAAACTCAGAGGTCAGCAACCAAAACATAATTCATCTTTACTGCAGGTAAAACAATTTAGAAATCTACTTGTCAATATGGAAATTCACTTGTTTCAAAACTGAATCTGTTTTTGTTTAAGAAACGGTTTTCAGTAAAATACTAAATACACGTGATTTATTTTAACACTGAAAAAGGTGTGACTGAAAAGCTGACATTCAAGAAATATTTTGTTCGTTCTCGAAATAGTTATTTTGTCAAATCAATTACTTTTTGGCAAATTTAAATTCTAAATTCCACCAGTCCTAAAAATTGACAGGTACTAAACTATCGGACAAGAGTGATTACTGAGCCCCATAATTCATTACCTTTTTCAGTAAAGACACTTTGGACTAAAAACTCCAATTATATTCCTTAAGAGATTTTCTTATCTCTTACTACTCATGAGACCACATAAAACGGAGGTACACGTTTATGACAAATTACTTCTTACACTACCTTTCTTTCATGAAAGAATTTTATAAATTATGATAAATGCTCGTAAATATAAATGAAAGGGGATCAATCACAATGTTATAGGAGGGACAAAGAAATCTGACTACGTGCAACATGATGATAGATAACTCCCCCTCCCCCCCCTAAAATTATGAAAATGAAACAAATTTCAGATAAAAGATTGTAAGTGGCAATCTTTTTTGCTGTTTTTTTTTTCAAGCAGCATTAAAGCAAACCCAATGTAACAAAAGTAATATATAAAACAAAAAGTCAATCTGTTTTGATTTATTAAGCCTTTTGTATAAAACTGTACCCTTTGCTACTGAAGCACCCCAAAAGGCTCGTTTAAGGACAATCATACACAATTTGAAAAACATCTGATCATCAGTTTATGAGTAGAAGATTTTTTAAAGATGTACCAAGTTTTGGTCCTTTTTGGCCCCTTTTGGGTCCTAGCCCCTTTTCATATGCAAACATCATGCACCTTCACATGGGGAACCTTCCTTCAAATTTTGGATCTAATGCTGAGTTGTTGGCAAAGATACAGTCACTACCTTTCTTAGAGGAACAGGTACAACTCTGTTCCAGGAAGCAAACCTTGGACCACTCTACCATTACTTCATTGCTAGTGGTCTTATGGACAGACACATAAAACCCAAAAGTTTTTACACCCCTCCCCTTTCTTTGGGCAGGGCATATTAACATTTTATGATGATTTTATCATAAGATCATACCTTCTCGATTTGTGTTTATCATCACGGTGTCTGTGATCTCTTGTTCGTTCCCTTTCTCTAGATCTGTCTCTGTCTCTGTCTCTTGTACCGTCTCTATCTCTTCTATAACTGTCTCTGAAATTATAGCCAATTTGTAGTACAAGATTGAAATATAAACTTGCTGACTAGACAAAAACTGTGGAATATATTTCAAACACATTTATTTGTCAAAATTTGCAAATATAAGATTTTTCGAAAAAGAACTACATAAAAAGCCCATAATTCAGGGTTTTTCACAAAAGCATCTCAGATACTATAACTTAGTGTTGTGTATTATGACTAAATAGGCCATACCAAATTGATTTGTAGTTCTTTGGGATTTCATCTTCAGGACTTGGACTGAATGATCAAAATTTTTTTTTTAAATCACTATTTCAAATTTCAATTACTGCAATTGGACCGGAGCAATAAAAATACAGACTGAACCAAATTATTTTCTATCATTTTCTTAATACTGATTTTACTTATGCAAAATTTCATATAAATATTTTAATAATGAAATCTACTAATATTTTATTTTGGTTTATCCAATACATTATTGTGATCTACACATGTAAATACAAAGTTGACCATCAATTTCTAGTTTGTAAATCACAAAAATACTGTTTTAAGAGAAAATAAAAAGGTAAATAATTCTATAAACTTCCTCTGATAGATTTGCAACAGGGTTAGTGTATTGAGAAATTGTTTCCAGATGTATTCTGCTAACAGTCTTGAACAAAATAAAATAAGATAAAATTGTTTGAATCAATTCATTAAGTATAAATTTCTTCTATACTTTTTTAAATTTGAACTTACAACTTCTGCACACAAATTTCTTTGCACAGTTTCTATAAGGAAATACCTCATTACTAAAATCAGCAGAAATATTAAAATAATAAAAAAAATTATATTTTGATTTGAAATGTATACTTTAATTGTAGTTATATGTCTTTATGTAAATGGGCTGACATCAGGGCCCCAACCCTGACAACCTATACTAAAATGTGAATATTCTGGGCAATAAATAGCTTTTATCTTACAAAAAAAAAAAAAAATCAATTGATTCCAGTTAAAAACACAAAATTGGGACTTGTTTCAGAATTGTGATTCAAAAGTACAAAATATGATAAGACAAAACATGAACTTTTACAAAAGTTGTTTATGTATTTTCAAATGGAATATGGTCATGAATGGCTCTGTGGATAGCAACTCACTAATTGTGTCATTAAATGACTTCAAAAAAGTTATGTTAAACAGGCTTATGTCTTTGAGATGTATAAATGTCATGTATTAAATTTAATTTATATGTATTCATACTTCATACCTAAATTCAAGTGATATCAGATACTGGAAGCACTGACAGTATTTAGTATGTTTTAAACACCAATGTACATAAATCTAGTAAGACAGTGAGTGTTAAGCCAATAGCACTGAAAAACAGATTGTAAATACACTAAACTTTATAGTTGTAGAGAGTTACTCATTGGCAATCAGAATAGAGTCTTTTCTAGGAAACACAAAACAAAAACTGTGAAAGTGTGCACCTGTCTGTTAGTGTCAAGCACTTGTCAAAAACAGGATGCCGACCATCACTGATTAACAACAGAACAGTGATATAGATCTATGCTGTTTAATCAGATTCATGATAATGATCAAAACTTTTTTATTCTATGATTTTTTTATTCTATCATTTCTATTAAGTAAACAGTCATCATAAAAGAAGGTGAAAACAGAAACACATGGCTGAAGATTAAAATCATAAAAGAAAATGATGGAGGCTTAAGATGAAAAAATGACGCAAAGAATAATAAAACATATCGATAGTGTTGAGTATCAAATGCACTAAGATTGTGTTACAATCATTATGAACTTACGTAGGTCAGTTTGTTAGTTAAGTTTGAGATAGATTGGCCTTAGGTATAATAAAACAATTATTGTCCTTGTTTTAGGTTGTTATGAATATTTGCCCACTCTCGAGTTGTTACATGTATGTCATCCTCGGGCAAAGCCCTCGGGCAATAATTGTATAATGATACTCAGTGTAACATTATAAAATGCTAGTGTGAAACAATAACTGTAGAACTACTGATTATTCATTACATCTTGTACATTGGTTTTCAACAGGTACAAGATCGCTAAAATGTGCTCACTGATATAGTGCTTAGGTGACAATGACATACTTATAAAAGAACCAACATAATTCCCGATCTTTTTCCCTGGAAAATTTCAATTTTTTTTTTTACATAGATATTAGGGCTGCCACGATACGGAGAGAGCGTACAATGATAGATTGCAATATTTCAATTGCAACACGTATTGCAATATATTGCCAACAATTAGCACCAGAAATAAAACATCTGTAAGGTGACTGAAATAAGTAGTATTCTTTTAAAATCATTTGCTATCCATATTACAGTTGTACCTGTCTTGAAAGACCACTCTCATAAAAGACTCCCTGCCTTTTGAGACCACATTTTGAAAATCACTTGGTTAAATAATCCTTTAAATAAAACCTCTTTTGAGAGACCACCTGTCTTGAGAAACCATATTTCAGTGACTGATGGGGTGGTCACTCAAGACAGGTTCCACTATATAACCATATTTGATCACTTTCCTGAAGTACATGTACTTGGTATGTATATACATATATATATATATATTTAACAGAATGAATGAACACTGTCCCGATTGTTATGCACTAACTTTAAGTACATGTACTTGAAATTAGAACACAACAAAACATTTAATTTTAAATTCTACTCTTAATGTACTGCAACAAAACATTTATCATTCAACTTAAGATATGTCATTCCAAAACAATACTATGGCATCAGTGATTATACCTTATGTATACAATGATGCCTGACACTACTTGCGTATTACGTGAACGTGTAAAGAAAATAATATATTCACATGTAACACTCTCTGCTATTTTGTGACGAATCAACTCCAGATCTGCAATTGCCACCATTACGGTTGAAACGCAACGTTGTAAAGGGCTTATGGTTATACAGTGCCGCATTTTTGTACGGTTACAAACGTTCATCTGATCTAGACTACTAAGGTTATGAAAGCCAAAGGTGTACATTTTCATGAAAACAATTGAAAGCTGAGTTTCCAGAAATTTCATTTAAACAAGAAGAAATGTTAAATTTAAAATTTTTGGTGTTATACTGGTACACTGTTCTGTATCCCGGTATCCATATCATGGAGCAGTGTATTGCAATACACCGGTAAATCGGTTTATCGCAGCAGCTCTAATAGACAGAGCTGCCGCAATAAACCGATATACCGGTGTATTGCAATACAGCTGTGGTTACTCCAAAACATTATTTAGATTTTTTCTATTTTTATTAAGAGTTACTGCGAGCCGACCTGGCTCAGTCGGTAGCACGCACAACTCTTGATTGTGAGTTTGAGTCCAGCCGGCGGCAGGTTGGTTTCCTGTCCTTCGGATGAGACAGTAAAAACTGAGGTCCCATGTCACAGTAGGTGTCAGCACGTTAAAGAATCCTCACTGCTCAATGGCCGAAAGTGCCGAGTATAGGCCAAAATTTGAAGCCCTTCACCAGCATTTGGTGACGTCTCCTTATGAGTGAAATATTCTTGAGTAAGACGTTAAACAACAATAAACAAACAAACAAGAGGCTCTCAAGAGCCTGTATCGCTCACCTGGTTATTTGCTTGAGAAGATCAGACGAACCAAGCAATTTTTGTAAAGGACCTTCCATACATAAATCCTGTAAAGTTTGGTTGAATTTGCTTCAGTGGTTTCAGAGGAGAAAATGAAAATGTGATTTTCCCATAGGGTCCAATGATAAACTAAGCCCAGCCCTGGCGGCCATGGTTTTGACAGATCGGAACGAAATGAGCAATCTTTGTAAAGGACCTTCAATACATCATTCTTCTAAAGTTTGGTTATATTTGCTTCAGCGTTTTCAGAGGAGAAGATGAAAATGTAATTTTCCCACAGGATCCAATGTTCTTCTTCCAAGTCAGGAACCGGATTCATGAATGAATGAATAAGGTTCTGCGAAAACTTTGCAGTGTTGTAAACAGGAAGTAATGATATTTATGAGGGGACCTCTCAAAATACACAAATGGATGAAATAAAAATTTTTAAGGCTAAACTTGTGATGAAAATGTAGCCATTGAAATTTTGATATCTGTAATGGTTTTTGAGTTATTGGCCAAAACCTGCAATTTACCCCTACGTTCTATTTTTAGCAACAGTACCCATGCTGTTTGACCTGCGACATAGAAAAAAACAAATTTAAAACTATAGACCCTAGTGATGACTCAGTTCAAGTTTGGTTCCATTTGGCCAAGTGGTTTCAGAGGAGAGGATTTTTGAAAGTGAGTTAACGGCAAAAGGACGGAAGCAGACGGACGACAGACAGACGACGGACGCAAAGTGATTCCAAAAGCTCACACTGGCATAGCCAGGTGAGCTAAAAATGGCGGTCAAGGAACAATTTTCAACAACGGTTTTGAAGTCGCAACATCAATATCTATTTTGAAACCAAATTTCATTGAAATCATACAATGTTGAATTTTCCCGCCTTTTTTGTCGGCCATTTGGAAAATGGCGGTCAACAAAAAATTTTCAACAACGGTTTTGAAGTGGCAACATCAATATCTATTTGGAAACCAAATTTCATTGAAATCAAACAATGTTGAATTTTCCCGCCTTTTTTGTCGGCCATTTTGAAAATGGCGGTCAACAAAAAATTTTTCAACACCGGTTTTGAAGTCGCCACATCATGGCAAACATTTTATCAATTTACATTCGACCTCTATCTTTCATAGTTTTGGAGTTAGAAGACGAAAAACATAAAAATTGAAAAAAATTCTGTGAAAAAAGGGCAATAACTCCTACACAGGTTTTTGGATTGTCTTCAAATTTTCAGGGTGGGTAGATCTTGATATGCTGAACATTTGTGCAATTTACACTTGACCTCTGTCTGCTACATTTTTTGAAATAAAAATTTTTGAAAATTTTACAAAAAAAGGGCTATAACTCCGAGATGAGTTTTCCGATTTTCTTCAAAATTGCATGGCAGGTAGATCTCATCAAGCTGATCACTTTTATCCTATGTCAGATTTTTGATATCTGTAATGGTTTTTGAGTTATTGGCCAAAAACTGCAATTTACCCCGTATGTTCTATTTTTAGCAACAGCGGCCATGTTGTTTGACCTGCGACATAGAAAATAAAAAAATTTGAAACTAAATACCCTAGTGACGACTCAGTTCAAGTTTGGTTCAATTTGGCCCAGTGGTTTCAGAGGAGAAGATTTTTGAAAGTGAGTTAACGACGGACGGACGGATGACGGACGCAAAGTGATTGCAAAAGCTCACCCTGGCATATCCAGGTGAGCTAAAAACTAATTGTACTTGATGTACAATAACAAATAAGCCCTATACACAGGTA